>BPTQ01000001.1:274107181-274203556 GCA_019973895.1 Chrysanthemum seticuspe | reverse complement strand
CGTTTATCATTTGAAGAAGGCTCTTTACGGTTTAAAGCAAGCTCCAAGGGCATGGTATGATACACTGTCAAAGTTTCTTCTATCATCCGGATTCGTCAAAGGAGCAGTTGATCCTACATTGTTCACCAGGAAGTCAGGCAAACATTTAATTCATGTTCAAATTTACGTTGATGATATTATTTTTGCCTCGACAGACCCAATGGAATGTGATCGTTTTTCAAATGAAATGAGTTCAAAGCTTCAAATGTCAATGATGGGACAAATGTCATTTTTCTTGGGATTACAAATTTCACAAAGTCCCGGAGGCATTTTCATAAATCAATCTAAATATGCAACAGAGATTTTAAAGAAATTTGGATTTGATTCATGTGACCCTGTTGACACCCCCATGATTGACCGAACCAAACTAGATGAGGACCTCTCAGGGATCATGATTGACCAAACGAAATATCGAAGTATGATTGGATCCCTGATGTATCTCACTGCTAGTAGACCAGACATCTTGTTCGCTGTTTGCATGTGTGCTAGATACCAGGCTAAGCCTACTAAAAAGCACCTTGAAGCAGTTAAACGGGTCTTTCGGTATCTCCAAGGAACCATCAATATGGGACTATGGTACCCGAAGGACACCGGTATGTCACTAACGGCCTATGCAGATGCTGATCATGCAGGTTGTCAAGATACACGTCGAAGTACGTCAGGAGGTGCTTAGTTTTTGGGTGATAAGCTTGTGAGCTGGTCTTCAAAGAAGCAAATGAGTACTTCTATTTCCTCTACAGAGGCTGAATACATAGCCATGTCATCTTGTTGTGCTCAAATCTTATGGATGAGATCTCAATTATCTGACTATGGCTTTGAATTCAACAAAATCCCTCTGTACTGTGATAATAAAAGTGCTATTGCTCTCTCATGCAACAACGTTCAACACTCTAGAGCAAAGCATATCGACATTCGACATCATTTCATCAGGGAACAAGTAGAAAAAGGTGTGGTGGAACTATATTTTGTGAGGTCTGAATATCAGTTAGCAGACATCTTCACCAAAGCTCTTCCAAGAGAACGTTTTGAGTTTATTCTTCCACGACTTGGTTTGAAAAGCCTTCAACCAGAAACTCTCAAACGTCTTCAGGAGGAAGACGAGGAGTAAAGGTCTATCTTCATCTATCTCATGTATATATTTATTTGAAAAACAAAATACAAAATTATAAAACCTTCAAAAATCAAATAGAAAATTATAAAACTTTCAAAATCCATAAAAATTTGAAAAAATTCGAAAAATCTTCAAAAAAAATATTGTCATTTTTGTCATGTTTCTTCCGGTTCGATAATATCTACGGTCTTTGTGCTGTCATTCAAAGAATGACACGGGTCTTTAGATGTTGTTCGAATTCTTACAAAAAAAAAAAAAAAAAAAAAAAAAAAAAAAAAAAAAAAAAAAATCAAAAAATATTTTTGGGAGAAAGAGAAATGGTTTATTGTCATTTTCAGGCAATAACCCGGTTTTAAAAGAAAGAACAGAGCCATGTTTCACCATGTTTTCAAATTCCATGCTCTGATTCTATAAACATTTATCTGCTGAAAACCAAATGCTTTGAAAAATAACTCGATCTCTATTTTTGATAATCATCTGGACTTATTTGTCAAAATCTCTATCTCTCAATCAACAACCTATGTCATTGATTGAGGGGGAGAATGATTTCAATTAAATTAAAAAGTTATTTGGCATTAAATTGTTTTCAAAAGATATACATGCATGTTTTATCAATGGAGTTTAAAGTCTTAAAATCCGATCCTTATCAGTTCAAAAGCTTTCACAATCAAGTCACAATTCTCCTTAAAAGCTTTCAAAATCAATTTAAATCTATACGAGATCACAAATCTCAAATGCTTTGATAATTGTGATCGGGGGAGAATGTGTGATTTAAATTGGATTTAAACTGATAATTCGGTAAATGGTGTTATAAGAATGTACATGCTGTCCTTCCCACATGTGACAAACGATTTCAAATTTTCATGCACATGTTGAGGGGGAGCATCTATCTTAAACCTTTGATTTGAAACGTGATCATTCATCCCAATGTGCAGGTTCCCTCTAGTATGTGCAAAACTCTTTTCAAACCTCGAGGCACATATTGAGGGGGAGCAAATTCATGGAAACCTCATCCTTCCCGGAAATGCTATACCCACTTGATCTGTTGAGGGAAGTGATGTTGATATCTTTTAGAAAATGGTAATCAAAAGAAGTTAATTCTTTCTCTTGTCTCCGTGTGCAAAAACATTTTCAAATACTTGATGCACATGTTGAGGGGGAGTTCTCGTTCTAAAAATATCAAAAACAATTCAGGTACAAAATGCTTTGATAATATATCACAAGTATCTGAATTGATTTTCAAATGGTTTTCAATTGGATCCAATGGCAGACGAACAATACCAAATTGACCGACCAACTTTACTTTATGTACGGTGATATAAGGATGATAAGGTTAGGTATTGGTTCCCATGATCCGCCAGAACCGGAGGGATCTACCCAGGGACAATCCACTAGTTAGTGTAGAAGTCCTTAGGTATGATGATAAAAGGAGAAAAATGAGATAAGGGAAGAGTGCGGACTAAGATTGAGCTAGTACTAGAATAAACCCAACAAGGTTCTAGCTATGAAGTCTTGGTAAGCACTGAAGGGGTTGAAGAATTAAAAAGAATTGAATGAGAAAATGGTGAAAACAAATAGCCCTCCATTTATTCAACCTTAGGGCAGAAACCGGGTTCAATTCATATACTACTGATGGTAACATCGGTATTGAAGACAAGACGTCATGGACCCAGTGACGCACTGCACTTCAACTTTCCAAACCACTCAAGTTCCTCTTAAAAGGACTTGTTTCATTCTCACGGGGAACCGACATTATCTATCGACTTTCTCTTAGAGATGGTTGATATTGAAGAAGGAGACCCTCTCCCTAGTCTCCGGCACAGGATCCAAATATGCACAAATTGAGTCTAGAGCCACGAGATCATCAATAAATCTCATTAGGACACTTTCAATGAAGACTCTCTATTTCACACAATGTGGAAAGAGAGATTATATCTTGAGTCCTACGCATTATCCTTGTGGTATTGCCAGAACATCTGAGTGATGTGTTTACATATTCACAATGAAGATGGAAAGCCTTCTGGAGCCAACATCAAACAAGCTCCTGGTAGGTGGCATGTGAGATCTATTATATGGATCAACCATGTGACAACTGAACAGAAACAATGGGGCGATTCAATCTCTTGAATCAATCCTGGTTCAGGTTATGGATTGACGGATACCTTTGAAAAACCGGTCATTGTGCTTAAAAACACTTTTCTTTAGCACATCGACCGTGTACTAATTTTTCAAACCAAAAGGTATTTTTATGATTGATAATTGATTTTCAATAAAACCTTCGTTGTATAGCAAAAACAATTTCTATTGAGCAATACACGATTGTTTTTCAAATCTCTTTTCATCAATCAGTAGACTTAAAATTCGCTGGTTCACTCACTCCGTGTTGTCTTCTTTGAGACGTTCCGGTTTGAGAACAGCTAGAACAGCTGCGAAACCCTGTCAAGGAGATTCTTAGGAATCCTACCTGATCACAGGCAGTACTTGTACTGATCAACGGGGAACCGTGGGCCGTGTACCTCAATTCAACGAAAGTGATCAAAGACACTTTCGTGCGATTTATTGCTAACTGTTGTATGCAGGTACACCCGACGTTTGCAGCTGATCAGAATGAAGCGGTCAATCCATAGCCGCATGCTCACTAAACACATTCATCTCAAAAGAAATCATGATTAGTGCATCAATGACTCTGATATTTTCACTCCATGCTTCTGCTACGCTGCTGCTAAAATCATGATTCAACAAATGCTTCCGCTACTCTGATGAGAAGATTTCATGATCCAGAACGTGAGCATGTCGGTCCTAATGTCACAACATCACAAAGGATGTGTCAGAGATTTTTGATAGCTGATGATCTCAAAAGATGGCTCAAAATGATTATCACGTGGATCAGTAAAAGACCTCCTCTTGGAATAACCAAACATGCATTGTGAAGAATCAATGACTACGAGCTTAGGAGCAAAGGACTACATCAAGAATGCAAGATCAATTGTTAAATGTAATATCTATTTGTATTCTATGTAATTTTGGTACATGATTGAGGTGACCTCCCTTAGGGGGAGATTGTTAGGAATTAGAAATTCCCGGTATAAAAGAGTCGGTCACCTCAAGTATATGTAATCGTTAGAAAGCTCGTAGTCGTAGTTCATTTATGTTTAGTAGTATTTAGTTAAGTAACACCGTGGAGGACGGACGGGTCTTTACCCACTGTATGCCTGATCCACAGCCCGAAGTGTGGCGTTTTATGTAAGACTATAAATACTCTCTACCTTCCAAGGTAGAGAGTTGGAGCTCATAATAATATCTTTCACTTTCTCTCACTAAGTTCCCTAAACCTCTAACTTTCTCTCTCTAGAATTCTATCTATATGCTACTTTGTGTTATGGTTTGATGTGTAAGTGAAAAGTTATATCTTACATCATAATTCCTAAAACTTCCCAAAAATTATGATTCATTCGTAAAAAAGGGAAACTCGTCAAATAGGACTAGTAAAACACGTCAAAACCTCAAACCATAAGTTATAGAGCAAAAACACCAAGGGCGTGTTTGTTTTTGACAAAAACATCTGAACCACATCTGACATCTGACTAGTCAGACGCGGTCAGACCTTTTGGTTGTTTTTTTTTTTCGAGAGTCAGACACAGGCAGATGATGTATGTCTTACTGGATCAGACTTGGTGATCAGGTCTTACTGCCTCTTATCCCTATGTATCCAACTTCACAATATCAAACAAAAGCTAAAAAGAACAAAACCCTTCACCCGATATACAAAAGTTATACCCGAGACCTTTATAAAGATCTTGAAGCCGATAAACAAAGCATATTTAAAGGTATTTCCGATATTCAAAGTATGGTTTTAGCTACGGTTCAGAAAAGAAATAGAAGGTGTTTTTGGCTTTTATTTCATTTGTAACAAGAGAAGAAAAGGTAAGAATTGTTTGTGGTATTAGGTGATGTTATAGTGAAAATTGTTTACTAGAAGAGATAAGGGAATTATTTGGGTGGCGTGAGAATGGTTTGTGGTGTCAGAATTTAGTAGGGCATCAAATAGTGGCTATTTATATTTAGGTTTAGGTTAAGTTTAGTTGGGCTAAGGTTAGTGTAAACAAATTTCTTTTTGGGCTCAATATAATTTTTGTGTTGCATTTTAGTTAAACTTGGGCATAAGTTGTTATATCGCAGCTCATTTTAGATTGGGTTAAAAATGTTATATGAATTTTGGCATTATAATTTGGACTACAAATAGTGTTATGGCTGAATTTTTTGGGTTCGTTGGATTAGAAACCGAGCTAGTTTACGTGGAACCAAGAAAAAATTGTTGGCCGTAACAAGTTCATTGACAAGTGTGAACTGAAACTGTGTGGTGAAACAAACACAACACACCCTAAAAAAACCGACAATTAAAACCATTCAGACAATAATAAAAAAAACAAACATCATTATTTTATTCAGATTAAGACTTTATAGCCACCTCTTACCAGTAAGATGTGGTAATCAGATTCAGACACAAAACATCTTAATGAAACAAACACACCCCAACTCTAGCCAAGAATTAAAACTCCCAAATCAAAATTATCAAAGTTCACTTAAATTGTTAACTGCTGATATGTCGGATCCCTGAGTTTGAACTAGCCGGGTCCCTCATTCAAGGGATCTGTGGGAACCGGCACATCAAAAGACAGAATAAGTGATAGATGATCACTATGGAGTTTTACTTTTCACTCTACTCTCCCTACTCACGAACATAAACCCTAAGTTACTTTTCACAGGAGTTCATTCATCATCATTTCAAAGGAAACAATCACTTGTGTAAGTATAATCTTCACTACATTGTTATTTCCATTCTTTAATTCCTATGAGTACAATTTTCATCATAAGAAATTGGGTTCAAATGGGTTATTTTCTAAGATAAACTAAATCAAAGAATCAACATTGTTAATACAAATTAAAACTTATTTTTGAATTCAATGAAGATGTATTGAGCAAAATTGTGATGAACCTCATTAGGATACTATTCACACAATTGATACTACATTGTGGTTTTGGTGTTTAGGATCAACCATGCCAAGCAATAGACAACAAATTTGTCTGGTGTTTGTCCTAGAGTTCTACAAGAGCATGAGGATCATAAGAAATGAAGATGGAACCATTTCGATCGCTTTTGTCATCAATGAGCACGAATTTACCTTCACCCTTGAAGAGTTTGCTCGGATACTTCGTATCCCTTGCCGAGGAGTATGCATGTACTCAAATGAATGGTCACTAGCCGATCTTCATGATATGGTTGATCATCACGAGGTATATTTCATACCCCTCCTAGAAGGGATACCGTCTTCATGCAAAGAGCCACTCCGTCACGAGTCACTAGGAAGTCAAAGGTCATCTATAGAGATCCCTTTCAAATGGAGCTTTCAGAGATGTTCCCATTGTACAAGAACTGGGAACTAGTGCAAAGGGAAAATGTCCTTTGTTTGGTGGGAAATAAGGATCATCCCAACGCTTGCCTAGTCTACATGATCTATTGCCTTGTCAATGGGACTCATTTCAACCTCGCCTATTACATGGTCAAACGGATGGCAAGTGTGAAAAGGAAGGACAAGATGGTGCTCCCCTATGCCATGCTCTTAACTCGCCTAGCCAATTTTGTTTATGCTCTAGATCCATCTCCCTACACCTATGACCACACCTTTTGCAACAAGCTCATTGTGCCCTTGTCCGATGAGAAGACTACAAGGATTATGGTTGAAGGAAAGAGACCTCACCCACCAACGGACTCATCAGATGAAAGAGAGGGAGAAGGAAGCAACCTCATTGGCAACGTTCAACTTGACCCCTTAGCATACATTGACCAACTGCCAGACATCTCGAACCCATTACAAGAATTTCAACAAACAAAGAGGATGTTCAAATGTTTTGCTAACTTCCTCATGAAGAAGAAAAAGTAGGGGTGAAGGGTTGAGGAGTAAAGATTGGAGGCGATGGAGTAGGAGCTTGAGTGAGAGAGAAGGTAAGGTCGTGGACCTTAAAATTTGAAAAAATGGTCTGTAAAACAACTTAAACAATATTTATGTAGCTTAGGACTTAGCTCTAGTAGATGGCATGACTTGAACAAAAACATTCTAACTTAGGCAACCCAAAATGAGAATTTTACGACGGCTTGATCGAAATCAAGAAGTCGGTCCTGCTCATTTTGCTTACCTTTTAGTCGCCCTTACTTACCATGCGTGATATTTATTGCTTGCATATTTGATTATTTAATATAGAAATGATTAGGATGAGCTTTTGCTAAGAAGTGAAAATTCTGCACATTTGTTGTGAAGCTACTGGTCAGCAGTAGCCGGATCCCTGAGCTATAACTAGCCAGATCCCTCAGATGAGGGAACCGTGGGATCCGGGTAAACAGACATAGGATTTTTACACTTTCACTTCAATCCAATCCTCTAGACCTTATCATACTAGCTAAACATGATATTTTAGGATCTCTTTAGTCTTCCTCAAGATCAGTAGGTTTCATACTCACTCATAGCTAACATATGATCACATTCAAGGTGTTTTTGATTTATCACTTCACCAAAACTCACCATATTTCCGCTCCAATACTCACACATTGTTCCTCACATCTCAAGACACTTAGTTTGTTATTTCTCTTAATTTTGACAAATTGATTTTAGTCATCTTTACCTCAAAATAGGCTAAAAACTAGTTTTTCATTTCTTTTGATTTTTTAGGATTTTCCAAATTTTTCTTAAGCCACCATCTGATCTCTAGGATCATTTGTCTTCATTTGTCATCCTCAAATCATTAGTTTCATGCTTAAACACTTGATTTCACTCTCATAAAGTCCACTTTCTTACCAAAAACCATCATTAGGTATCCTCACTCCTTATGCTTGGACATTTAAGTCCCATACCATTTAAGACATCTTAGGGAACCCAAACACTCAAGATTTATAGGTACTAGACCTTAATAGAACATAATCACTCCACCACTTTGCTGTCTGATAGACGGATCCCTAGTTTATAACTAGACTGATCCCTAAAGATAGGGAACCGTAGGATCCGGGTCTCCAGAACAGTTTATGATCAATTTTCTCTTCTAATTCAAACTCTATTGGGTAATCTAAACACTATTACATCCTCTCTTTCACTATGACTAAAGCATCTAGCAAAAACTCTTCAACCAAAGGTTCCTCCAAGAAGAATGCTCATATGATTCATGAGATATCATCTACCGAGTCATCACCCGTAAGAAGTCCAAATGCTAGAATCCCTCCTCAACAAACTCAACCATCCAAAGCTAGAAGAACCGCTAGGATTAACATTAGACCTTTTGAGCTGCAATTGCCTTCATCAAACACTAAACCAAACACACCTAGCTCAAGTAAAACACCTAAGCCTTCATTTTTAGAACCTAGTCTACATTCCTTACCACACCTCTTTCCCATCCAAATCTTCACTCGTTAGAAGACTCACCACCAAGGACTTCTCATTCACCAACCTTCTCATTAAATAAGGAACCACCTTCACCATCAAATAGTCCATCTTTGGAGAAAAGGAATCACCAAAGACCCAACCATATAGAGGACTTCCCATCATCACCACCAACTCGTGCTTTATCACCCTCATTTTTAGTTGAACCACACCCTACGTCAATCAACTCACCTCCACAAATCCTTCCATCCTTTGTGGAACCTCCTCAAAACATTCCACCTCCTCCGTTTCCTACTCATGACAATAATTGCTCTAATTGTCAACTCACCCAAGGACTTGTTCAAGAAGTACAAAATGAGTTGCATTTCATGTTTAATCATCTCCTTGAACAATTTGACCAAATCAACAAGTCTAATCGTCCTTAGATTACAAGCACATTGATGCTTTTTAAGTTTCCGGCACTTCTTAGAATTATTAGAAAATGTATTACATGTTTTTGTCATTCTCTTATTTTTAAAGATAAGTATATCAGTTCTCATGTTTTTATTCAATGAAATTACATGTTATATGCCATATGGTCTTGAGAATATGTTTGGTGCCTTATTACACAACTCTTTTTGATGTTGACATCACATTTTACATCCACATTGCTGAATTAAGAATGCAGGTTACGGATCCCTCACTTTGGCCTAGACGGATCCCTCCCAGGGAGAAACTGTGGGATCCATGCAACAGAAACCTTTTTATTACTAATTTGAGTCTCATTTGCAGGAAATTATGCATTATATACTTGTTTTCTAACCCTTGTTTTGTAGATTTTCAATATACACATGAAGACTTTGACACGCTAAACTAGGGGGAGCTTCTTGTCAAAGCAACACATTGCAAAAACGCTTGCAATACTTTCACATAGGATTACATTACTACTTGACGTCCTCCTCACAAAGGAGCACTCATCAAGGGGGAGCATGTTCGTCAAAAAGACGAAACCATTTGCAAACGAAAATTGCAAAACACTCGCTTAGTATTCCTAATTTCTTGACGCCCTCAACAAAGAGAAGCACCCATCAAGGGGGAGCTAAGACGAGAATTCTTCTCTTCCCTTACCCTCTATTTTTCGTAATTTTACTTTTCACATGTTTTTAAAAAAAAACAATGTGTTAGTTTCTTTTCGACGCTCTTTTTTTTCGACAAAAAGGGGGAGAAGAGAGTAAAAACTGCAATTCAATCTTTTACGAATTTTAGTTTTTCCTTAAAATAATCTTATGTTTTGTCATCAACAAAAAGGGGGAGATTGTTAATACAAATAAGCCGTAAAAACGTTTATTTATATTTTACGATCTTCTAATGTTTTGTCGATAACAAACGTAAAATCATTTTAACGAAACAAATAATATACGTAAATAATTTGAGCTAATAGTTTACTAACACACTTACATTTTCATATAAAACACTAAACAAGTAATAGTGTTTACATGTTATAGAAATGCATATGTATAACAACTAGTGTTTACATAATATGGATATGTACTTATATATATTTAGTATATATTGTAATGGGTAATGTAATGGGTAGAAATCTAAGTTCTTAACCCATTGACTAGATACATTGAATGTAGTTGGGAAAAACCCAAAGTCCATGACCCATACCCATGGAGCATGATCCATAACCCATGACCCATTGCATGACATCATGTATGAAGTCATGTTGGGTATTATCCATAGTCCATGACCCATGCCCATGATCCAATGTCTAGATACATTGTATCTATTTGGGTACCCATGACCCATGATCCATGACTATAACCCAAATAGGAGGAGCGTCTGGCGGATCCCCAGGAATACACTGGACGGATCCCTCAAGTAAGGGATTCGTGGGATCCGGGGAACAGTAGTTATTTTTTCCTATAAATAGTGAGCCATTTCTTCATTGTAACTCACCCCTTTCACACATACTTTCTCTTAGTATTGTAAACTCTATAACCTCAGATCCTAAGGATCTTTCTATGTAGTTTTGTGTTTGTATGATTCTCTAGGTTCCTCTTAAAGGCGAGATCACCACCTCTTAAAGTCGAGCAAGCTCAAGTCCATGAGTTGCCAAGCTTTGTCATCATCAAGACTACTGAAGTTCTCTTGTTGATAGTTCTTTCTTCCTCCTTAGAAGTGTTGTGTTGAAGGCATATGTGAAAGATGTCAAACGGATCAAGTCAAAGGAATTAGTGAAAAGTGCCAAAGGTCCGTGTCGAAGGCATTAATAAAAGGTGCCGAAGGTTCGAGTCGAAGGCATTAGTGAAAGGTGTCGAAGGTTCGTGTCAAAGGCATTAGTGAAGGGTGCTGAAGATTTGTGTCAGAGGCAGTAGTGAAAGGTGCCAAGGGTGTACAATCGATAAGGTGTATCGATGTACAAGATAGTTAGTTTGAGTTAAAGGATATTGATATCCTTGATGATGTTGTAATAAGGAGTAGGTCTCCTTTGGGATAGGTGTTGTGTAGTGTTAGGTAGTACTTCCTCCTTTATAATGGAACTCGGTATCTAGCCTTGTACCAGATAAAGTGTAGGCGACGTTGTGATAGGTTTGGATCTACCTCGTGTAAGAACCCGGTGTTTAGCCTTGTACCGGATAAAGAGTAAGCGACGTTTTGAAGGCTTCTCCGCCATAAGGAGCTTGTGTTGTGTAGTGATTATGAACTCTCGAGTAGGTGACTCGGAGAGTTGAGTAGGGCAAGGAAGGTGTCCTTGTAGCCGAACCACTATAAATACTCGCGTCGTGGTTTTGTACTTCTTACTCTTTATCTTTGCATTGCTTATTTATATGCTTATCTATCAACATCCATCACACACGTTCAATAGATTGACATAAGTCGATCTAAATAGTTTAAAACGAAGTTTTAATCGGTAAAACTATTTAACCCCCCCTTCTAGGTTTCCACACTTTCTAACCTTTGTTTTGTAGATTTTCAAAATACACATGAAGACTTTGACACCCTCAACAAGGGGGAGCTTTTTCGTTAAAGCAAGGAAATTTCAAATACACTTGCAATACTTTCACTTAGGATTTCTTTACTACTTGACGTCCTCCTCTAAAGGGAGCACTCGTCAAGGGGGAGCATTTCGTCAAAGACGAAACCATTTGCAAACATAATTGCAAAAAACTCGTTTAGTCTTCCTAATTACTTGACGCCCTCTACAAAGGGAAGCATCTGTCAAGAGGGAGATAAGACGAGAACGCTTCTCTCCTCTTACTCTCTATTTTTCATATTATTAATTTTCACACGTTTTTCCCAAAATAATGTTTTAGTTTCTTTTCGACGCTCTTTTTGTTTCAACAAAAAGGGGCGGAAGAGAGTAAAAACTCCAATTCAATCTTTTATGAATTTTAGTTTTTCCTTAAAATAATCTTTTGTTTTGTCATCAACAAAAAGGGGGAGATTGTTAATACAAATAAGCCGTAAAAACGTTTATTTATATTTTAAGATCTTCTAATATTTTGTCGATAACAAACGTAAAATTATTTTAATGAAACAAATAAAATACGTAAATGGTTTGAGCCAATAGTTTACTAACACACTTACATTTTCATATAAAACACTAAACAAGTAATATTGTTTACATCTTATAGAAATGCATATGTATAATAACTAGTGTTTACATAATATGGAAATATACATATATATACTTTGTATATATATTGTAATGGGTAATGTAATGGGTAAAAACCAAAGTCCATGACCCATGATCCATTGACTAGGTACAATGAATGTTGTTGGGTAAAACCCAAAGTCCATGACCCAACCCATGGAGCTTGATCCATAACCCATGACCCATTGCATTATCCATGATCCATGACCCATGACCCAATGTCTAGATACATTGCATCTTGTTGGGTATCCATAAAACATTACCCATAACCCATGGTTTATAACCTATAACCCATAACCCGGTTTGCAACCCGAAATCCAGACTTAAGCTGACCCAGCAGCCGGATCCCTCTAGGGAGGGATCTGTGGGAACCGTGGAATAGTAGACAATTTCTTCTATAAATAGTGAGCCATTTCTCTCTTGCTTACTACCCCTTTTTTACACATACTCTCTCTTAGTATTGTAACATCTCTAACCTCATATCCAAAGGATCATTCTATGTAGTTTTATGTTTGTGTGATTCTCTAGGTTCCTCTCGAAGGCGAGATAACCACCTCTTGAAGACGTGCAAGCTCAAGGTCATGAGTTGCTAAGCTTCGTCATCATCATGCCCACAAAAATGTATCTTGTTGATAGTTCTTTTCTCCCTCCATAGAAGTGTTGTGTTGAAGGCATTAGTAAAAGGTGCCAAAGGGTTGTGTCGAAGGCATTAGTGAAAGGTTCCAAAGGATCGTGTCGAAGGCATTAGTGAAAGGTGCCGAAGGGTCATGTCGAAGGCATTAGTGAAATGTACCAAGGGTGTACATTCGATATGGTGCATCGATGTACAAGATAGTTAGTTTGGGTTAAAGGATATTGATATCCTTATGATGTTGTAATAAGGAGTGTGTCTCCTTTGGGGTAGTCATGTAGTGGTGTAGTGTTGGGTAGTAGTTCCTCCTTTGTAATGGAACTCGGTATCTAGCCTTGTACCGGATAAAGTGTAGGCGACGTTGTGATAGGTTTGGTTCTACCTCGTGGAAGAACTCGGTGTCTAGCCATGTACCGGATAAAGAGTAGGCGACGATGTGAAGGCTTCTCCGCCACATTAAGGAGCTTGTGTTGTGTAGTACTTATGAACTCTCGAGTGGGGAACTCAGAGAGTGGAGTAGGGAAAGGAAGGTGTCCTTTTAGCCGAACCACTATAAATACTTGTGTTGTGGTTTTGTGTTCATTTACTCTTTATCTTTGCATTATTTATCTATATGCTTATCTATCATCATCCAACACACACATCAAATAGATTGACATAAGTCGATCTAAATAGTTTAAAACGAAGTTTTAATCGGTAAAACAATTCAACCCCCTTCTAGTTTTCCACAACACAGATTAATGATATTTAAATTAGAACAATTATGATGAAAAGTAAACAGCTCAGAATTGCGAACCCGATGATATATCATAAGAGTAAGGATCTCCATGACAAGAGTAAACAGGTATGGCGACAAAGGATCACCTTGTCGAAGACCCTGCTTACCCTTAAAATAACCATGGAGCGCTCCATTAACACTAATGGAGAAGGAAGTTGTTGGAATCACTCCTAAATTAGAATTCAAGTGTTAGTAATTAATATGTAATAGTTAGCTTAATTATGGATTTTATGTTAGTAATCAAGGCTAGGCTCATGTAGAAAGCCCATGAGCCTATGCCAAAGCCCATTATGGGAAAGGAAGGGAACTTGCATGATGCCCTAGTTCCTTCCTATAAATACCCATGTAAACCTTCATTTGAAGGTTGGTTGTTCATCTTATCTCAATACCTACGCATAAACTTTTCTCATTCATTCGTGTATTGTGTTTACTTGTTCAACCAATCTATCTCTTATCTCATTTCTTCATATTGATACTTGTGTTACATAAATGCGAACCTAACAGTGGTATCAATCGCTAAATAGTTGGGTGAAACGATTTTGTTTTTGACGTTATTGTGTTTTACGCGTAACTCTCGGTATACAAACTTTCATACGCAAAAAGCTTTGATTTTTTCACTTTCAAATTCAAGATTCTTGTACTTTAAAGGTTATGTGGTGATAAAGTTTCAGTTTTTGGCAAAAATTTTCAAACTTTACGTGTATTTCATTGTTTTTAAGCTTGATTTTAATCGTGTGGTCTTTTTTACGCGTAAGGTGTATCAAAGTTTTGGATCATCAAGTTTCACACTTTTGTGTCATTTTGGTGATATTGAAGCTGTTTCATCACAAAAATCTGGTTTAGAAACACTTTGGGCTGAAAATCAGTTTTGGTTAATTTTTACGCATAAGTAAACCCTAAGTTTACGCGTAAGTTCTTCAAGGTTTGATCTTCAGTGTTCTTGGTTTACTCAGTGTTTTCTTGCTTGGATAATCCTGAAAACACTTCGACTTTGGATATCTTCTACACTGGAAAAGTGTAAAGGATTTTTGGGATAAAACCCTAGTTTTACGCCTAAGCATAAAAGCTTACGAGTAAAAAATCTTACGCCTAAGCATTTCCTACGCATAAGCACATCTTACGCCTAAGGAAATATTACGCATAAGTTTCTTACTTCTAAGTCTTTAGTTTACGCATAACCTAAGGTTTCATTAACCCTACGCGTAAGTTGGTGTTTTACGCCTAAGGTCTTTCCTTGCCTACGCTTGATTTTTACGCCTAAGGATACTTCATCAACAAAGTTTCATTCGACTACAAAGATCCATTTTACAACACAAGTTTTCAAGATGTCTCAACCACCATACACTAACTACTTCCCTCATGTGTATCCTCAACAACAACAACAACAACAACAACAACAACTCAATCAACAACAACAATTTTATCAACAACTACAACAACAACAACAACAAAAACTATTTCAACAACAATTTCCTCAAGGAACAATTCAACCACAAATGATTCAACCACCCCTAGTCTTCAAGTACAACCTTACACAAACATTCACTATCAACATCCGTCTAGGAATACTATAAAGGAACCGTCTTGGTTTGGAAATATGTGTGAAGCCCTAAGTAGCCAAAAATCCATACATGAAACTGGATCAATTGATCGACCTCCAATGCTCACTCCCGGAAACTATGATCAATGGGTGATAAGGTTCTGTTAGGATTTAGTAAATCCAGTTATTAAAGACTCGGTCACCTCAAGTATATGTAATCGTTAGAAAGCTCATAGTCGTAGATTATTTAATGTTTAGTAGTATTTAGTTATGTAACACTGTGGAGGACGGACGGGTCTTTACCCACTGTATGCCTGATCCACAGCCCGTAGGTGGCGACTTATGTAAGAACTATAAATACTCTCTACCTCCCAAGGTAGAGAGTTGGAGCTCATAATAAGATTTTTCTTTCTCTCACTAAAGTTCCCAACCTCTAACTTTCTCTCTCTAAAACATCATTTATACGCCTCTTTTGATTATTGGTTTAGTGTGTTTATGAAATCCAATATGTTACAAATGGTATCAAGAGCCATGGTTTGATCACCTCTCTTTCATATCCTTGGATTTCTAGTGGTTTTAGACGGTTTTTGAGTTTGAGAAAGTTTAGTGGTTTTTGCATCATTTGGATCATCTCTAGTGTTAAAGTTTGAATTTTGGGTGTACTTTTGTGTTTAGAATCATTGTAAGTGCTTGGGTTTTGATTTGGTAAGCTTGAATCACTGTGGTTGAGCTTGTTTTGGATTGAAAAGTGTGTTTTTGAAGTTTTTCTTGGTAGCGACTTGGTTCTCGTTGTGAATTTCATCATAGCGACTTGCTTCAGAAAAAGGTAGCGAGTTGTAGTGCTTTTTGGTAGCGACTTGGTCCTAGCGACCTGTCTATTGAGACAAGCCGACAAATAGTACAACTTAGTGGATTCTCCACTACGGCTAGCGACTTGGTGAAGGTAGCGACTTGCTTTCAATTTTGTTAGCGACTTGTACTTAAGATTCTTAGGACTTGGTGTTAGCGACTTGGACCTTAGCGAGTTGCTCTTTAGCGACTTGACTGCTTAGCGACTTGGTGTTTAGCGACTTGCTGTCAAAATACTTAGCGACTTGGTGCTTAGCGACTTGGTGTTAGCGACTTGGACCTTAGCGAGTTGCTCTTTAGCGACTTGACTGTGTAGCTACTTGGTGATTAGCGACTTGGTTCAAGAATTCGTAGCGACTTAGTTGATTTTTGTTTGTAATACGGTTTTCTCTTGATTTAGTAAAATCCCGTGAATAAATATATTTCCCGGTTTAATCATAGAGTTATAAAATCCCGTGTAATCTGTTAACATGTCTACCAACGTACCTACAATCATCTCCACTGTTGCTGAGGATGTTCAAGCAGCTGGTTCAGATACTCGTCCACCGATGCTTGACAGAACTGACTACGACTCTTGGGCTCAACGAATCAGATTGTACTGTCTTGGAAAGGAAAATGGGGTCAACATTCTCAAATCCATTGATGAAGAACCTTATCAGATTCAGACTACAAGAGACTTAATTGATACAGCTGCAGATGGAACAATGATCTATGGAATAGACAGACCAAAGACGTATGATGAGCTCAATGATAAGGAGAAAAAGAGATTTGATGCTGACATCAGGGCCTCTAACATTATACTTCAGGGTCTTCCAAAATACATCTACAAGCTTATCAATCACAACAGTGAAGCCAAGGCAGTTTAGGATAATGTCAAGATGCTTCTCTTAAGTTCTGAATTAACCAAGGAAGACAGAGAATCACAGCTGTATGATGAATTTGAGCACTTTAAGATGAAGCCAGATGAAAGTGTCTATGAGTATTACGTAAGATTCCACAAGCTTGTGAATGATATGAGGAATATCAAAATGACCATGCCAAATATTCAGCTGAATTCAAAGTTTGTGAACAACATGAATCCCGAATGGCATAATTTTGTCACCTCTGTGAAGCTAACCAAAGGATTGAAGAATACCAACTATGAGCAACTTTATGCATTCCTTCTTCAGAATGAGAGACATGCTATGTTTGAAAAAAGGATTCTTGAACAGTTCAAAACCAACCAGGGAGAAACAAGTTCATCAAATGACTCTACAGCTTTTTACACCAATGTTGGAATTACCACCAAAGCTTCTCAAGTCATACCCATGGGTAATGGTAATTACAAGCTCATCCCGATACATCATATAAGCCTCCTGACCCAAACACATTCATGGAAAACTTCATCACTCAACTATCTCTCATGGTTAGTCAAAACATGAATTCTCTCCCACACACCAACAATAACCTCAGAACTACATCCAATCCCTACAATCAAGCTATTGTCAGAGATGGGAAGGTTATGGTGCAACCAGTTCAAGAAAGGCAATATGAACAGGGAAGAGGTGGAGTTGGTAGAGGATATGTGGCTAATCAGAATCATGGAAGGAATCCAAATCAGGGTC
Source organism: Chrysanthemum seticuspe (assembly GCA_019973895.1). Taxonomy (NCBI): domain Eukaryota; kingdom Viridiplantae; phylum Streptophyta; class Magnoliopsida; order Asterales; family Asteraceae; genus Chrysanthemum; species Chrysanthemum seticuspe. Next base: position 274,185,937 of record BPTQ01000001.1, on the reverse strand, counting down.
AAGCTAAGCCAATTAAGTGCTACAACTGTGGTGGTGATGGACACATAGCAAGGAACTGCACTTCTCCAAAACGCCCTCAAAATGCAGAGTACTTCAAAGACAAGATGTTACTTGTGCAAGCTCAGGATAATGGAGCTGTGTTGGATGAAGAGGAGTTGTTGTTTCTTGCTGAGGGAAATGCCAAGACATATGATGCAGATGTGGATGAGCAACCAATTCAGGAGATAGGTCATAATCATCAGAATGCCTTTCAAGTCGCCGACTGTGATGCATACGACTCTGACGTTGATGATGAACCTACTGCACAGATAATTTTCATGGCTAGCATTTCTCCAATGGTCTCTCCAAAAGTCCCCTCACCACAGCAAGCTGGTCCATCCAGAGAATCAATCATCTCAGAGGTATTAAAACTATACGATGATGTTGATGAGCAAAAGATACATGAAAAAGTACAATCAACTGAAACTTTTGAGTCAGATATTGAAAATATGGGTAATATCAATGTTGTCCCATATGATCAATATGTGAAACAAAGTGAAAGTGAGACTGTACCAAGTGATGCATCTTCTGCAGTCAATGATGATTATGTTTTTGATGAATACACTGCATGTGCCCTTGATGATTCTGTTATCTCTGAACTGAATGCCTATAAAGAACAAGTAGTTATTTATGAACAACGTGCTAAGTTTGAGTTAACCACCCGTGAGCAGGAAATGGATGACCAGATGCGTACAACTATTAGAAAAAGTAAGTTTAGAGAAGAATTATTAAAACAAGAGTTAAACTCCTTACAAGAAAAGCTTTCTAAAACTGCTAAGCAAAAACAAGAACTTTAAGAAAATGTTAAAATGTTTAAGCAAGAATTCAGTGCTAAGGAATCAAAACTTTTAAATGATTTTTCTAATCTAAAAACCTTGAAAAACAAGCTTGAAAATAAGTTGTACGTACAAGGGAACACCATTCAGACTGCTCACATGATCACTAAGCATTGAGTTCTCAGCGATAAGCATAGTATCCCCATTATCAAGGAATCCAACCCTGAGTATGGTAAGATAGCAAAAGCTGCTCAAAATGTAATCTATGATGGCAATGAGATCCTTAAACCTAGACAGAAACCTTGTTGCATTGAGTGCACTAAAAAAGATAGAAAACTAGATGATGCATCTAGGGTGAAAATGAATAAGAAGCTTAACGATTCTACGTGTAAAGATAATAACATAACGATCAAACCTCATGATTACACTAAGGAAAATTGGATATCCTTGAACATGTTTCAGCCTCAAACTCAATTAACCCCAGAACAGATTTTTTGGAAGAAAGATATGGATAAGCTAAAAGTTAATGTACTTGTTGAAACAAACACTCCCCTTAGAAAAATGCCTGCAGCTACTGTGTATCCTCCAAATACACCAATGTATCTAGTCCCTAGATCTATTGCCACTAATAGCAAGACCTTAATCAGCCTGTATGTTGTTTATCAGCTGTTTGTTGATTTTGAGAAAACTTGTAAGAAGAGAATCACACCTACAGGGATAACTGAGGGGGAAAGGAGTTTTGAGCAAACAAAAGAATGTTATTTAACTGAAGTCATGCCTTTCTTCAAACAATTAAAAGGTCAATTTGAGAGTCTTCAAAAAGGGATAAATTCAGATATTAAGGAAATGGAAAAGGAATTTGATGCAATGATAGTTGAAGTCAATGATTATGAACAGGAACTCAAATATAATGAAGTTGAAAGAAAGAACTTGCACATCTTAAATGAGAATCTGATTTTGAGTTGTGTTGCTCAAGATGTGTTTTATACTCTTACTAAGCACTCTATTATTGCTTCTCGATTTCATGAATTATCTATTGCATTGAAAGTTTCCCATGATCGTGTCATTGAGCTTGAAAACAAAAACTCAGAACTAAGTGAGAAAATTGATCAGGATGATCACGATAATTTGGTAAAACATCTTTCTAAACTAGAAGTTGAACATTTTGATTTGCAACTAAAATATCAACATCTTAAAGAAAATGTCAAAACCTCAAATATCAAGACATCCTCATATGTTCCAGAGTTTGATGCAGTTTTTCAGATAAACAAACGTGACGAACATATTCAAGCTCATTGTAACACGATCAGAAAGTTGAAAGCCCAAATCTCACAACTAAAGGGTGAAAAGAACAATGTGACGGGCTCCCAAATGCCTCCTCCTTTAGATTCTCAGTATTCTCAGACTTTTCATCTTCAAAACTTGGTTAATGCTTTACAAAAGGAAAACGAGGGTTTTCTTGAAGAAAATGAAAAAGTTAAACGACACTTTAAAGAGTTATATGATTCAATTAAAGTCACTCGTGACAAGAACAACGAAAAAATAATGTCTTTACAAAAGGAAATAGAGAATCTGAGGAGACAGGAAAAAGGGAAACTGCCACTTGTCTTTAATGAGAATGTTGCATCAAAGTCATCATCAGACTGCAAATATACTGTGACTGTTAAATACATTCCTCCTCATCTTAGGAATAATGAACTTGTGTTTCATAACTACTTTGCTCATCTTAAGGATAGTCTAGAATGTCTCCGTGAGATTGTGGAAGAGGACTTTATAAATAAGCCTCTTGATAGAGAAATTAGGTTTGCTTGCATTCAGGCCAAACGATCTCAGGAACTGTTAGAATGCTTAAGAGCAACTTGCCCTAAATCCTTTGGTAAGAAGGATAAAATAGTTGTGCCTTGTTCTATGACTGACTTTAAGACCGCCAATCTTGATATGCCTCACTCAGTGCCTAATGTTAAGCATGTAAGCTTCAATGTGCCTTCAAATAGTTCAGATCCCAGCACTTCTAAATCAGGAATGCAAAAAGTAGATCAACCAACTAATGTTCCCATAATTCCCTCTACAGGAGTAATCAGTGACATTAAAGCAAGCGGGTCAAAGCCTCCAGGCAATACCAAGCAAGATAGGACCTCGCAAACTAAGAATGTGCATTGGAAGAAAGTAGAAGATCACCCTAGGAATATTAAGTTTGAGTTGTATAAAATGAATCGTGTTGATTCTAGTATTAGCTATAAGCGTACTGTAATTAATTCGAATTCTGCTACTATTCGCAAACCATGTAATGATGACTGCTTGATTTCTGTTACTAATCATGAATGTGGTGTGAATGTTTTGTCTAATGCTGTCAAATGCCCTGTTAAAACTGTTAATGCAAAAAATCAAGCTAAGAAGGCTAAAAGGAAAAGGCGAAAGAAAGTTAGAAAACAGTGGAAACCCACAGGAAGGAAATTTAGTAATATAGGTTATCAATGGATACCTACTGGGCGTAAGGTTAATGAGTTTTGCCCTAAATTTGCTAAGTCAATGCCCACTAGAAAATGGATGCCTATTGGTAGAACTATTCCCTTAAGAAGTTAACATACTTTGAATAGGTCAAATATGGACACTAGCACTGCATCTATTTCTAATGAGTCCATTGTTTCTACTTCTGATGTGGGTGTTCCAATCACTGTTACTAAACCAATGGAACCCATTCTTGCATGGGGATACCAATTATCCAGTTATCCATTCTTGTCTGTGTTCAACTGCAGATCGTTCAAATCGTTCTGTGGTACCTGGACTCAGGCTGTTCCAAGCATATGACTGGAGACCAGTCACGGCTCATGAACTTTGTGAGTAAATTCATCGGAACTGTGAGATTCGGAAACGATCATTTTGGTGCTATTATAGGTTATGGAGATTACGTGGTTGGAGATAGTGTGATTTCCAGGGTATATTATGTTGAAGGTCTTGGACATAATCTATTTTCTGTCGGACAATTCTGTGACTCATATTTAGAAGTGGCCTTCAGAAAACATACTTGCTTTGTTAGAGAACTTGATGGTGTGGAACTTCTCAGAGGAACTCGTGGTTCAAACCTATACACCATCTCTATCGAAGATATGATGAAATCTTCACCCATCTGCTTGCTGTCAAAGGCTTCCAAAACTAAGTCATGGCTATGGCACCGTCGTCTCAATCACTTGAACTTTGGTACCATAAACAATCTTTCCAGAAAGGACTTAGTAAGAGGATTACCCAGATTAAAGTATGAAAAAGATCATCTTTGTTCAGCTTGCCAATTGGGAAAAAGCACAAAATATGCCCACAAACCAAAACCCACAAACTCTGTAATGGAAGTTCTTCATACACTTCATATGGATTTGTGCGGACCAATGAGAGTGCAAACAATAAATGGGAAGAAATACATTCTAGTAGTTGTTGATGACTACTCTCGATTTACTTGGGTAAAGTTTTTGAGGACAAAGGATGAAACTCCAGATGTCATCATCAAACTTATCAAACAGCTTCAGGTTCGACTCAACAATACTGTTAGAATTGTTCGAACAGACAATGGCACAGAGTTTGTTAACAAAGACTTAATTCAGTTTTATGAAAGTGTTGGAATCAGTCATCAAAGAAGTGTTCCACGAACTCCTCAACAGAACCGTGTAGTTGAAAGACGAAATCGAACTCTTGTGGAAGCCGCAAGAACAATGCTAATTTATTCAAAGGTTCCAATGTTTCTATGGGCTGAAGCCATTGCCATTGCTTGCTACACCCAAAATCGTTCCCTTATTCACACCTCTCATGGAAAAACTCCATATGAACTTGTCCATAAACAAAAACTTGATCTATCCTACCTTCGTGTGTTTGGTGCTTTATGTTACCCAACTAATGACGGTCAAGATTTAGGTAAACTAAAAGCTAAAGCGGACATTGGAGTATTTGTAGGTTATGCACCAAACAGAAAAGGATACCGAATCTACAACAAGAGAACCCAAAATATCATGGAAACAATTCACGTTACGTTCGATGAGCTGACCGGTCAAATGGCTCCAGGACAATCCAGTTCTGGACCCGCATTTCAACCTTTATCCAGTAGTCCTATCAGTTCTACTCTTGTTTCTAATCCCTCACCAGCAACTCCTTATGTACCTCCTTCAGAAGATGATTTGAAGAAATTATTTGATCCAATGTTTGATGAACACTATGAGCCAAGTGATAATGATATGTCAGTTCCATCAACAGAGGCTGCCTCTATCCCTGTCAATGAAATTAACTCTTCAGTTTCAATGTCATTAAGTCAAGAATCGCCTTTTGCTAATCACTCTGTCTCATCAACAAATCATCAATCATCAAGTGTACACAATGGAAATGTTGTTGCTGTTACAGATGATGAAAACCCTGTTGCTCCTCCAGAAGATGAACCCTTTGAAAACATATTTGCTCCTGAATCATCATCAGAACCATCTTCATCAGGAGAAATCGACTCTGCTACTTCAGTTCCTCAACAACAACCACATGAACACCTTAAGAAATGGACACATGATCATCCATTGGACAACATCATTGGAAACCCCTCTCGTCCAGTATCAACACGGAAACAACTTGCAACCGATGCCTTATGGTGCTTCTTCAACTCCGTACTCTCTAAGGTCAAACCAAAAGATGTTAAAACTGCCATGAATGAAGACAGCTGGTTCAATGCCATGCAAGATGAAATTCATGAGTTTGATCGACTAGATGTATGTGAATTAGTACCTGCTCCAGATTGTGCTATGATTATTGCTCTAAAGTGGATCTTCAAAGTGAAACTTGATGAGCATGGTGATGTTTTAAAGAACAAGGCTTGATTGGTTGTAAAAGGATACCGTCAAGAGGAGGGTATTGACTTTGAAGAATCATTTGCTCAGTTGCTCGTATCGAGGCAATCATAATATTCTTGGCTAATGCTGCAAGTAAGAACATGGTAGTCTATCAGACGGATGTAAAGACGTCGTTTCTTAATGGAGATCTTAAAGAAGTCGTTTACGTCAGCCAGCCTGAAGGCTTTGTGAATCCAGAGCATCCCATTCACGTCTATCATTTGAAGAAGGCTCTTTACGGTCTGAAGCAAGCTCCAAGGGCATGGTATGATACGCTATCAAAGTTTCTTCTATCTACTGGATTCAGCAAAGGAGCAGTTGATCCGACAATGTTCACCAGAAAGTCAGGCAAACATTTAATTCACGTTCAAATATATGTTGATGATATCATTTTTGCCTCGACTGACCCCAATGAATGTGACCGTTTTTCAAGTGAAATGGGTTCTAAATTTCAAATGTCAATGATTGGACAAATGTCATTTTTCTTGGGATTACAAATTTCACAAAGTCCCGGAGGCATTTTTATAAATCAATCTAAATATGCAAATGAGATTTTAAAGAAATTTGGATTTGATTCTAGTGAACCTGTTGACACTCCCATGATAGAGCGTACTAAACTGGATGAGGACCACTCAGGGATCATGGTAGACCAAACAAAATATCGTAGTATGATTGGATCCCTGATGTACCTCACAGCCAGTAGACCAGACATTTTGTTCGCTGTTTACATGTGTGCTAGATATCAGGCTAAGCCTACCAAAAAGCACCTTGAAGCGGTTAAACGGGTCTTTCGGTATCTCCAAGGAACCATCAATATGGGACTTTGGTACCCGAAGGACACCGGTATGTCACTAACAGCCTATGCAGATGCTGATCATGCAGGATGTCAAGATACACGTCGAAGTACGTTTGGAGGTGCTCAGTTTTTGGGTGATAAGCTTGTGAGATGGTCTTCAAAGAACCAAATGAGTACTTCTATTTCCTCTACAGAGGCTGAATACATAGCCATGTCATCTTGTTGTGCTCAAATCCTATGGATGAGATCTCAATTATCTGACTATGGCTTTGAATTCAACAAAATCCCTCTGTACTGTGATAATAAAAGTGCTATTGCTCTCTCATGCAACAACGTACAACAATCAAGAGCAAAGCACATCGACATTCGACATCATTTAATCAGGGAGCAAGTAGAAAACGGTGTGGTGGAACTCTATTTTGTGAGGACTGAATATCAGTTAGCAGACATCTTCACCAAAGCTCTTCCTAGAGAACGTTTTGAGTTTATCCTCCCACGACTTGGTCTAAAGAGTCTACAACCGGAAACACTCAAACATCTTCAAGAGGAAGACAAGGAGTAAAGGTCTTTCTTCATCCATCTCTTGTAAATATCTTTTCGAAAAACAAAATACAAAATTAGAAAACCTTCAAAAAGCAAATAGAAAAATATAAAACTTTCAAAAATCCATAAAATTTTGAAAAATCTTGAAAAATTCCAAAAAAATATTGTCGTTTTGTCATGATTTTCTCGATTTGATAAATATCTACGATCTTTGTGCTGTCATTTAGAGAATGACACGGGACTTTAGATGTTGTTTGAATTTAAAAAAATAAATAAATAAATAAATCAAAAATCAAAAAAAATATTTTTGGGAGAAAGTGAAACAATGGTTTATTGTCATTTCAGGCAATAACCCGCTTTTCAAAGAAAGAACAGAGCCATGCTTTATCTTGTTTTTCAAAACTCATGCTCTAATTCTATAAACAATTACTTACTATCTAATGAAAACTAATTGCTTTGAAAAATAACTCGGACTCTATTTTTGAAAATCATCTAGACTCAACGTTTGTCAAAAATATCTATCTCTCAATCAACAACTTATGTCATTGATTGAGGGGGAGAATGATTTCAATTAAATCAAAAGGTTATTCCTCATACAATTGTTTTCAAAAGATACTCATGCATGTTTAATCAATGGAGTTTAAAGTCTCATAATCCGATCCTTATCAGTTAAAATGTTTTCATATTCAAGTCACAATTCTCCTCAAAAGCTTTCAAAATCAATTTAAATCTACAGAGATCACAAATCTCAAATGATTTGATAATTGTGATCGGGGGAGAATTTGTGATTTAAATTGGATTTAAACTGATATTTCGATAGATGGTTTTATAAGGATGTACAAGCTCTCCTTCCCACATGTGCCAAACGATTTCAAATTTTCCATGCACATGTTGAGGGGGAGCATCTATCTTAAACCATAAAGATTTGAAACGTGATTAAGTTATTTCAATGTGCAGTCTTTTTCTAATATGTGCAAAACATTTTTCAAATATCTATGCACATATTGAGGGGGAGCAACTATTTTGAAAACCACATTCTTTATATAACTACTCTTAGATGCAAGCCAACACCTCAAAGATAAAAATTAGTTCTATTACAATGATGCTTGATGCAAATGTTGAGGGGGAGCTCTTGTTCTAAAAATATCAAAACAATTCAGGTACAAAATGCTTTGATAATATATCACAAGTATCTGGATTGATTTTCAAATGGTTTTCAATTGGTTCCAATGACAGATGAACAATACCAAATAGACCGACCAACTTTACTTTATGTATGGTGATATAAGGACGATAAGGTTAGGTATTTGTTCCCATGATCCGCCAGAACCGGAGGGATCTACCCAGGGACAATCCACTAGATAGTGTAGAAGTCCTTAGGTATATTGAAAAAAGGAGAAAAATGAGATATGGGAAGATTGCAGACTAAGACTGGGCTAGTACTGGAATAAACCCAATAAGGTTCTAGTTATGAAGTCTCGGTAAGCACTGAAGGGGTTGAAGAATGAAAAAGAATTGAATGAGAAAAGGGTGAAAATAAATAGCCCTCTAATTATTCAACCATTACGGCAGATACCGGGTTCAATTCATATGCTACTGGTGGTTACCAAGGTAACATAGGTATTGAAGACAAGACGTCATGGACCCAATGACGCACTGCACTTCAACTTCCCAAACCACTCAAGTTCCTCTTATAAGGACTTGTTTCATTCTCACGGGGAACCGAAATTATCTATCGACTTTCTCTTAGAGTTTGTTGATATTGAAGAAGGAGACCCTCTCCCTAGTCTCCGGCATAGGAACCAAATATGCACAATTGAGTCTAGAGCCATGATGAGTGTCTAAATACTCATCATTTTTGTACCAATTAAACTGCAAAAACATCTGAAAACACTCAGAAATGCATCAAAATGATAAAAATATCACAAATAAGAGTTTTATATGTTTTAAATGCAAAAATATCAAAATCTGGTGAAAAACGTATCAAGTTTGCATAATTGGCAGTTTTAGTCCCCCAAGTTTCAAAAGTTGTCAAAAACAGTCCCTGGTAAATCTAAATAAAGAGAAATATCATTTTAAAGTCCCTAGGGATTCTTAAGTTGTCAAAACTGGTCCTTGAGATTTAAATTTATAAATTTACAAATTTGGTCCTTTAACTTTCAAAAATGACAACTTAGGTCCCTTAACTTTCAATAATGACAAGATAGGTCCCTAAACTTTCAAATCTTGTCAATTTTGGTCCCTTAAAACAAGTTTGGAAAATTACAATTTTGGTCCCTCTAGTTTGGCAGGTTTACAACACAGGTCCTTGTCATATTAAACTATAAACAAGCCTTGTCAAATCTCAATTGACCCCCTGCCATCTTACCCCATTTGACCCCCTGTCAAAGCTCATTTTGGACTGTTTGGTCAAATACAGTCAAACAAACCAAAGCCCGCCCCCACACTGTGCATCCCTTCCAAGTTGCCCTGCAACTCACCATCCCATCTCCCTCAGACCTTATCACCTCAAAACCCACCCCTCATCATCACCTTACCCACTACAATAAATGCACCCCCCCCCCCTAGTAGCTAAAAACAGAACCTACAATCAAATTGGCATTTCCCGCCAAAACCAATCCAAAGGCCAAAATGAATCCTAGGCATCCAATGGCTCTGATTTCTGCTGGGATTCACTCAGAGATGAGAGAGAAGACAAATGGTGTATAAAACAGAGGAGAAGAAGCAAGTTAGAGGCAGTAGTTAGCTTTTTAAATTTAATGTATGTCGTTTTTCTTAAAGTATCTTAATTAGCTTTCACATTTGTAATTTTCAAGCTTTCTGGTATTGAACTTAAGTGTTTTGATCATTATAATCTGTTTTGAGCCTCAATTAAAAGTTTCATTTAAGTTTCAACTTTCATAGTTCACTGTTTCAAATTTAAATATCAAACTGTTATGTCCAAGGTTCCAACAGTTTATTTCTAAGTGCAAACAAGTTTATTTAAGCTTAACATAGCTTATTGTAAGCTTGGAATTCAGTTTTAGCATATTTGGTGTATGGTCAAAGAAAGTCAACTGTGCAAGCAAATATGGTTCAAATAGGTTAGAAATGGAATGGGATTGATGCAGGCAGGATATGGGTTGATTAAGAAGGATTTGGGTTGATTTATTTACGATAGAGGTTCATTGGATCACTGTTTTCAAGCCATTGTGGCTAGGACCCTTTGTAAGTGATTTTCCAAGTTTTAATGCATAACCTGTTTTTGTAGTTATAAGTGGTTTAAATCTGTTTATTTAGTAATATTTAAGTTAATTAAACTCATTTGGGTCAGTATCACTGGCTAGTTAAGTGTTTGTCTCATTTAAATTTGCAAATCAGTGATATCAGTGGTGTTTGGATTTGAGACTTATACTGCACTGGAGGTTGGTTCAATGGTTGATACTTGTTGTATTATGTTTGTTTAGCTCATATTGACTCACATCTGTCCTCAAACTGCACCTGCAAGCTCTCAAAGTCAATTTCTCATGTTAACTGTCTTAAACTGTTAACTGCTTGGATTTTGGAAGAGTAAAAGTTAGTTTTGTGTTTAGAAATCATAAACATAGATTGGATCAAGTGTACTTCATCATATAACATCAATATCATCTCACAAATTGGATTCAAAGATCAAATAAGTCAACTTTTCAGAATTGTATCAAAAGTCAAAAATTGAAAAAGTGGTTTTGAGTCTAACTGGAGTGATTTTTCATTACTTCATTTCTAGATCAAATAAAGTGAAATTAAGGTTACATAAACTTCAGCTGGTCTACTTTCTTGTTGTCATTTTTATAGATTTTTGGAAATTTTCTTTAAGCTTCAAATAAGCTTGTCCAACAGGGCTCATTTGCCCTGTTCACTCAACTCAGTTAACACTGAGTTTTCTCAGCTTATTGCAGAGCTTACCCAGAGCTCATAAGAGCTTTTCTTGGTCTGTAATTTGGTTTAGAATCAGTTAGCCAGGTCTAGTTGAGGTTCCAACTTCTGTTTTTCCATTTTAGCTTATTGAGTAGCTGGTGCTTAGGCTCAAACTAGACCACTGAAACCTGTTTTTAGCACTAATCTCAATTAAGCCAAATCTGTTCTAGTTGCATTTCAGTGGTTAAAAGCAGTTGTAAATGGTTGCATTTGGTTACTTTTAGTACTTTATAGCTTCTGTATCAGTTTGGTGTTGGTTGGTAGCTTATTGCTTAATTTAAAGTGCTTATTCATAAGCACTTGGATAGCAGTTTCATTTTCCTCCACATAACCACCTGTTTTTCCATTTTTCCTAGATTCCTAATATCAAATTAGACTTAACTTGAATTTTTCAGATTTTTCTAGGCTTGTTTACTATTTTTCTGCATTTAAATCAATTTTTAGCATTTTTTTAATAGCATTTAATACAAAAAATTCAGAAAAAGTTCAAAAAAATAATTTTTCATTTTTCTTAGATTAAGATAAATATAAAAAGCAAAAAAATTAATTTTCCATATTTTTCTTAGTTAAATTTGTATTTTTAAGCAATTTAATTAGTTTTTAATAGTTTTTAATTCATAAAAAATCCAAAAATAATCAGAAAAATATAAAAATAGTTTTGAAAATTCTTTTTTGTTATTTTAGATTTTTCTAAGTCATAATTTTATTTTTCAAGCTTTATTTCCTATTTTCTTGTATTTTAGGTTATTATTTAATAGTTAAAATTAGTTTTTAATTAATAATAATTAGATAAATAGTTGTAAAAATAATTTTCTTTCTTTAATAATTTTCTTTTATCATTAGGTTTATAAAAATATCATTTTCATATTTTTAGGGTTAATATTGTGTAAGTTTCACGTTTTCAGTTGTACGTTACGTAGATTTTAATTCAGTTTTATAAAAACATAAAAACAAAAACATCATTTTAAATATAGTGATAGCGTTTATTTAATAGTTTTTATCTTTTTAATTTCCTTTAATTTTCATTTAAGCCGTTGTAATTTGTTGGCTTTTCCTGTAGTTATAATCAATCAAAATCTCTGTATCTGTTCAAATCTTCTCGATCACTACACGTCTGATTATTCTCGCACGGCTCGTTGGGACATAACGATCTGGGGAAACACTATACTCTCCTGGACTTCATTGCATTTGTTTCCAGACTGTTTTAAGTTTGTTACAGTTAGCCATTCACAAGTGGCTAGCTTGCGTGATTAAACTTGACGGTTTGGAGCGAATCAAGCCACGAGATCATCTATAAATCTCATTAGGACACTTTCAATGAAGACTCTCTGTTTCACACAATGTGAAAGGAGAGATTATATCTTATGAGTCCTACGCATTATCCTTGTGGTATTGCCAGAACATCTGAGTGATATGCAAACATACTCACAATGAAGATGGAAAGCCTTCTGGAGCCAACATCAAACATGCTCCTGGTGGGTGGCATGTGAGATCTATTCAATAGATCAACCATGTGACAATTGAACAGAAACAATGGGGCGATTCAATCTTTTGAATCAATCCTGGTTCAGGTTATGGATTGACGGATACCTTTGAAAAACCGATCGTTGTGCTTAAAAACCCTTTTCTTTAGCACATCGGCTGTATACAAATATTTCAAAATAAAAGGTGTTTATGATTGATAATTGATTTTCATTAAAACCTTCATTGTATTGCAAAAACAATTTCTATTGAGCAATACACGATAGTTTTTCAAATCTCTTTTTATCAATCAGTGAATCTCAATTCGCTGGTTCACTCACTCCGTGTTGTCTTCTTTGAGACGTTCCGGTTTGAGAACAGCTAGAGCAGCTGCGAAACCCTGTCAAGGAAATTCTTCGGAATTATACCTGATCACAGGCAGTACATGTACTGATCAACGGGGAACCGTGGGCCGTGTACCTCAATTCAACGAAAGTGATCAAAGACACTTTCGTGCACTTTATTGCTAACTGTTGTATGCAGGTACGCCCGACGTTTGCAGCTGATCAGAATGAAGCGGTCAATCCATAGCCGCATGCTCACACAACACATTCATTTCTAAAGAAATCATGATTAGTGCATCAATGACTCTGATATTTTCACTCCATGCTTCTGCTACGCTGCTGCCAATATCATGAATCAACAAAAGCTTCCGCTACTCTGATGAGAATATATCATGATCCAGAATGTGAGCATGTCGGTCCATAAGTCACAACATCACATAATACCAACACCACAATGGAAGAGTCAGAGATTTATGATAGCTGATGATCTCAAAGCTGGCTCAAAACTCATTATCGCGTGGATCAGTTAAAGACCTCCACATTGATTATCCAAACATGCAATAATGAAGAATCAATAACTACGAGCTCCTGAGCAAAGAACTACATCAAGAATGCAAGAACAATTTTAAATGTAATATCTGTTTGTGTTCAATGTAATTTTGAGGTGATCTTGAGGTGACCTCCCTTAGGGGGAGATTGTTAGGATTTAGTAAATCCAGTTATTAAAGACCCGGTCACCTCAAGTATATGTAATCATTAGAAAGCTCGTAGTCGTAGATTATTTAATGTTTAGTAGTATTTAGTTATGTAACACTGTGGAGGACAGACGGGTCTTTACCCACTGTATGCCTGATCCACAGCCCGTAGGTGGCGACTTATGTAAGAACTATAAATACTCTCTACCTCCCAAGGTAGAGAGTTGGAGCTCATAATAAGATTTTTCTTTCTCTCACTAAAGTTCCCAACCTCTAACTTTCTCTCTCTAAAACATCATTTATACGCCTCTTTTGATTATTGGTTTAGTGTGTTTATGAAATCCAATATGTTACAGGTTCTTTAGGTTCTGTGATCTAAAGAAGCCACATGGAAAGTTCTTGAAGAAGATCATCATGGAAGGTCCATTTCAGATGCCTATTGTAGTTACACCCGGAGATCCAAATGCCAATCCACCAATAGGTAATGTCACCAACATTGCAAGTCTCAATGACCTCACTGCTGATGAACTTCTACATTTTGAAGCCGATGAACTAGCAATGCAATATATCCTTTTGGGATTACCCAATCCGATCCTTCGAAGTGTTGATGCTCAAAAGACTGCTAAAGCAATGTGGGAACATATTCATCTTCTCATGGAAGGCACTGAACTCAATCAAGAAGACATAGAATCCAAAATCTACTTGGCTTATGAACACTTCATGATTGAACCCGGAGAGACATTAGAGTCATATCATCATCGATTCTCAGACATCATCAATGACTTGGAAAAACACAACATCATCATGCCAAGAATTGTTGTCAACACTAAGTTCCTGAGTAGTCTTGGTCCTGATTGGGAAAAATATGTCATTTTCATCCGTCAAGCGAAGAATCTTCATCATGCTACTTACGGATTGTTGTACGACTATTTGAAGCAACATCAAAAAGAAGTTAACAAAGAAAGGGTTATTCGTGGACAAATTGTTTCACCTTCACTTCCAGATAATCAACAACTAGCTTTGTGGGCTCAAACTTGTTATCCTCAATTCCCGACTTTACAAACTGTATTCACAAATCCTCCACAACCTGCTGCTCAACCATCTGCTAAGATAACACCTTATGATCCGTCACAGCACCAATCTCAAGAAACTCAATTGGTTCCATACAACAACAACAATGATCAAGCACTTTACAGTGAATCTAATGAGGATACAGAAGCTTTCGATGCATTGTAGCAAGGGTTTGTCATGATTGCTAGAGCCTTCGGCCGATACTCAAACAAATCCAACAATCGCATTCGTACCTCATCCAACACAAGGAATCAGGCTGTTGTTAACAATGGACATGTTGAAGTTTAGAATCGAGGTAATGTTCGTCAGATGGGCGGTGGTGAAGGGTTTAATCCAATGGGAAGGAATAACATGGGTGCTCCACAACAACAAAGGGCTCAAGTGGTTGAACAAGGTAATGCTCAGAATGGGATTAATGGTCTTCGTTGCTATAACTGTAATGAGAAGGGTCACCTGGTTAATGCATGCCCAAAGCCGAGGACTAAAGGCAGTGCTTATCACAAAGAGGCTTTACTTTTGGCTCTCAAGGATGAAGCTGGTGGAACCCTCACAAACAAAGAACAGAGTTTTATGGCAGATGCAGACTCAGATGATGATATGGAGGACTTGCAGGCTAATGCAGCAGTTATGTTGATGGCAAACATGCACGAACTCTACATGAGTGACACAGGCCCAGTGTATGACACTGACGGCTTGTATCAGGTACCGGATCAAACCATATTCATCACTGATCTAATATCTCAGCCAACATCTGAATCCGACGAGGCTCAGAATATTCAACATGAGCCGTCCACATCTCATTCTGATGATACTCAACTAGATCCAGTAGTTACTTTTAACGATCAAGATGACCTCCTGGTTACCTTTGATAATCAAGTTGACTCCGTGGTTATACTTGAGGATCTAAATAATGATCATGTGGAGACTCACGTTGAACACGCTGAACCTTTGCCTAATCCAGATATTGACCTCTTACTTAATGACCAACAATCCCGAATGGAACAATGTTGTGAACTCAACCAGCAATTAAAAAATAAAAATGCACTGTTAACCAGGGATATTGAATGTTTAAAAAGGCAACTCAACGTTTTTAAAACTCAAGAAAAACGTGAACAAGGTTTTGAAGTCGATTTTGCTAAATCTTACCAAAACGAAAAATCATTAGAACGATGGATACGTGATCTAGTCGCATCCAAGAATGCCTTGTTGTCTCAAATAGAACAACTAAATTATGATCATAAACAACAACTTAACGCTCTTACTTTGGAAACTCAAAAAGCCAAGTCTGAGTTGTTAACCTGTCAAAAACATTTCTCTGAGTACAAAAAGCATTCAATGAAACGAATAGATGCTTATCTTGAGGAAATTGTCGACTTACAAAACAAAATCAAAGAGTTTCGAAATGTTGTTTATAAACATGGTGAATCAATCACAACGATTCAAAAGTTTACTTTCAAACCAAATTCGAATGGATATGGACCGAATCTTGCTAATTACAAACCTAAGTTTTCTAATAGAGCATTCAAACCAAATCCTGAAGTTTACAGTGTAGAACATAGAATTGATTATTCCATTATGAGTGTTGTTGAATATAATCGTCAAGAGGAATTTGATGCAGATGACGAGAGTCGGTCAAAAATGGAAAATGTTGTTTATAACAAACCATTTAACTATTCAAAAGCCGTTACTTTTGTCACACAACAGGATTTTTCTAACACACCTTGGGTTATCACACCTACTTCTGAGGGTCCCCTTTCCAATACTGTACAAATTAATTGTCCTTTACCTTCACTTAGTGAAATAAAACCACTAGCCGAAAAATGTAAAGTTATAAAATATTTTGAAACATACATTTCGGACATCAAACTTTTGGAACGTGAAATTGAATTTCATTCTGAAATAAAACTTGAACACTTTCAATCGCCTCTTGCTCGTGCACAAAGAGATATTCTTCAGAAAAGAATTTTACCTCATGTCCGAAATTTGAAAAATTGTGCTATATATTGGGAAAGGTATTTTCACAAGGAGCTTGGACTTATGAAAAGAGTTTTCGAACAAACAGAAACATTGATTTCAAATACAAAACGTAAAAAGAAAATGTTACGAAAAGATGTTGATCGACTCTTGGAAGATGTTATCTCTGCTGATATCCATAATATTGTGTTATTACATTCTGTTGCATATGCATTTGATTTTATCACTGCTGATTATGTTTGTTGGAATCACTCCTAAAACTTATTCAAGTGTTAGTGATTCATATGTAATAGTTAGCTTAATATGGCCTTTATGTTTGTTATTAAGCTTAGGCTTATGTAAAAGGCCCATAAGCCTAGGCCCAAGTCCAATAAGGAAAGGAAGGGACTAGGAGTCTTGCCCTAGCTCCCTCTCCTATAAATACCTTGTAATTACCCTCACTTGAGGGTTAGTTTTTCAATTTATTCACTTTCACATTCCTACGCATAACCGGCTAAGCTCATACGAGTGTGTGTTTGTGTTTATTGTTCATCCGATCTCTATCACTTCTCTATTTCTACATATTGATGCTTATGTTACTAATATGGTGACCTAACAGTGGTATCATTCGCCAAATAGTTGGGTGAACATATTTGTTTTTGAAGTTTTTTGTTTTGGTTATACGCGTAAAACGAGTTCCAACTTTGTCACGGTTAAAAATTGATTTTTTACACTTTTTAATCCAAGATTCTTGTCCTTTCAACGTTTTTAGGTGTTAAACTATCTGTTTTTGGCAAAAAGTTTCAAACTTTATGCGTGGATCATTGTTTTTAAGCTAGGTTTTGTACGTGGTTGCTGTTCTACGCATAACGTATTTTTGAGCCTTGGATCATTAAGTTTCACACTTTTGTGTTATTTTGGTGATATTGAAGCTATTTCATCACAAAAATCTAGTTTGGAAACATCATTTGACAGAAATCACTTTTGGCTACTTTCTACGCGTAAGAGAAACCCTAATCTTACGCGTAACTTGTCCTTGGTTTGATCTTCAGTTTCATGGCTTACTCAGTGATTTTCTTGCTTGGATAAGCCTGAAAACACTTCGACTTTGGATATCTCTTGCACTGTGATAGTGTAAAAGATCATTTGGGCAAAAACCCTAAATTTACGCATAAGCTTAAGCTTACGCGTAGAATTTTTTACGCATAAGATTCATCTTACGCCTAAGCTTTGTCTTACGCATAAGTTAATCCTACGCCTAAGTTTTCTACGCCTAACTTCTTGTTTACGCATAACTTTAGTATTTTCTCCTTACTTACGCGTAAGCTAATCCTACGCGTAACTATTGTTGTTACGCGTAACTTTGGTGTTTTTACGCATAAGTGGTACTTGGTTTTTCTGTGATTTCTACGCCTAAGGACTCTTCATCTACAATGGTTCATTCGACTACAAAGATCCATTTAACAACACAAGTTTTCAACATGTCACAACCACCATACTCTAACTATTTTCCCTACACTTATCATCAACAACAACATGAACAACAACTAAGTCCACAACATTAACAATTTAATCATCAACAACAAATTTATCAACAACAATTTAATCAACAACATACCCCACAACTTGGAGCAATTCCACAACCTCAAATGGTTCAACCTCCACCTAGTCTTCAAGTACAACCTTACACAAACTTCTACAATCAACATCCATCCAGGAATACTATGAAGGAACCAACATGGTTTGGCAAGATGTGTGAAGCCTTAAGCAGCCAACAATCAATTCATGAAGCTGGCTCACTTGATAGACCTCCAATGCTCACTCCCGGAAATTATGATCAATGGGTAATAAGGTTCTTTAGGTTTTGTGATCTAAAGAAGCCACATGGAAAGTTTTTAAAGAAGGTCATTATGGAAAGTCCATTTCAGATGCCTACTGTTATCACACCCGCAGATCCAGATGCCAATCCACCAAGAGATGTTGTCACCAACATTGCAACTATCTCCGACCTCACTGGTGATGAACTTCTAAACTTTGAAGCCGATGAACTAGCAATGCAATACATCCTTTTGGGACTACCCAATCCAATCCTTCGAAGTGTTGATGCTCAAAAGACAGCTAAAGCAATGTGGGAACATATTCATCTTCTAATGGAAGGCACAGCACTCAATCAGGAAGACATGGAATCTAAAATCTACTTGGCCTATGAACACTTCATGATTGAACCAGGAGAGACATTAGAGTCATATCATCATCGCTTTTTAGACATCAATAATGATTTGGACAAACACAATATCATCATGCCTCGAATTGTTGTCAACACTAAGTTCCTAAGTAGTCTTGGTCCGGAATGGGAGAAGTATGTCATCTTTCTCCGTCAATCTAAGAACCTTCATCATGCTACATACGGATTGTTGTAAGACTATTTGAAGCCTCACCAAAAAGAAGTTGACAAAGAAAGGACTATCCGTGGACTCCCGACTTCACAGACAATTCCTGATAATCAACAACTTGCTTTGTGGGCTCAAACTAATCTTCCTCCTTAAACAGCTCCTCAACCCACTCCTCAACCAACGGCAACCATCACACCATATGATCAGTCACAGCAACAACCTCAACAAAATCAATTGGTTCCATACAACAACAACAATGCTCAAGCACTTTACAATGAAACTGATGAGGACTCTGCTGCTTTCGATGAATTGCAACAAGGATTTGTTATGATTGCTAAAGCCTTCGGTCGGTATACAAACAAATCCAACAATCGCATTCGTTCATCATCAAACACAAGGAATCAGGCTGTTGTGAACAATGGACGAGTTGAAGTTCAGAACCATGGTTATGGTCGTCAGATGGGAGGTGGTCAAGGGTTTAATGCTATTGGAAGGAATAACATGGGTGCTCCGCAACAACAAAGGGGTCAAGTGGTTTAATAGGGGAATGCTCAGAATGGGGTTAATGGTCTTCGTTGTTACAACTGCAATGAAAAGGGTCATCTGGCTAATGCATGTCCTAAGCCGAGGACAAGAGGCAGTGCTTATCACAAAGAGGTGTTGCTCTTGGCTCTTAAGGATGAAGCTGGTGGAACTCTTACAAACAAGGAACAGAGCTTTATGGCAGATGCAGATTCTGATGATGATATGGAGGACTTGCAGGCTAATGCAGCAGTGATGTTGATGGCACAAATGCAAGCTCTACACATGAGTGACACATGCCCAGTGTATGACACTGATGGCTTGTCTCAGGTACCGGAACAAAATATACTCATCCCTGATCTGATATCTCCACCAATTTCTCCATCCGACCAGGATCAGAGTGTTCAACATGAGCAATCCACATCTCATTCCGATGATTATCAAATAGATCCCGTAGTTATAATTGACGATCAAGATGACCTTATGGTTAATATTGATAATCAAGTTGACTCCGTGATTATATTTGAGGATCTAAATAATGATCATGTTGAAACTCACGTTGAACAAAATGAGCTTCGGTCTAATAGAGAAATTGAGCTCCTGACCTTAATTAAAGACCAACACTCTCGGTTGGAAATTTGCACGAAATTAAAAGAGAAAAATGCACTGTTAATTAGGGATAATGAATGCTTAATTCGACAAATCAATTTTTTCAAAACTCAAGAAAAACGTGAAAAAGGTTTTGAAGTCGCTTTTGCTAAATCTCATCAAAACGAAAAATCATTAGAACGACAGATACGTGATCTAGCCGTTTCCAAGACTGCTTTGTTGTCTCAAATAGAACAACTGAAACATGAACATAAACAACAAATTAATGCTCTTACTTTGGAAACACAAAAAGCCAAGGCTGAGTTGTTAACTTGTCAAAAACAGTTCTCAGAGTACAAGCAGCATTCCACGAAACGAATAGATAACTATCTTGAAGAAATTGTCCACTTACAAACCAAAATCAAAGAGTTTCGAAATGTTGTTTATAAAAATGGTGAGTCAATCACAACCATTCAAAAGTTTACTTTTAAACCTAATCCAAATGGATATGGACCAATACTTGCTGATTACAAACCTAAGTTTTCAAACAGAGCATTCAAACTAAATCCTGAAGTTTACAGTGCAGAACATAGAATTGATGATTCAATTATGACTGTTGTGGAATATAATCGCATGGAGGAATTAGATGCAGATGACGAGAGTCGGTCAAAAATGGAAAATGTCATTTATAACAAACCATTTAACTATTCAAAAGCCATTACTTTTGTCAAACAACAAGATACTTCTAGCAAACCTTTTGTTATCACACCAGTTTCTGAAGTTAGTCCCAAACAAAATGGTGCACAAATTAATGGTCCTTTACCTTCACTTAGTGAAGTTAAAACAAAAGCCGAAAGTTGTCGCGTCATAAAATACTTTGACACTTTCTTATCTGACCTCAAAATTTTGGAACGTGAGATTGAATTTCATTCTGAAATAAAAGTTGAACATTTTCAATCGCCAATGGCGCGAGAACATCGAGACATTCTTCAGAAAAGACTTTTACCCCATGTTAAATTTTTGAAAACTTGTGCACTATATTGGGAAAGGGATTTTCACAAGGAACTTGGTCTCATGAAAACCGTTTTCGAGAAAACAGAAACATCGATTTCAAATACTAAACATAAAAAGAAATTGTTGAGAAAAGATGTTGATCGACTCTTGGAAGATGTTATTTGTGCTGATATCAATAATCTTGTTTTATTACAATCTGTTGTAAATGCATCTAATCATATCTCTGCTGATTCTGTTGATTCTATTGATATTGTTGTGAATGTTGATAATGTGCATCAGATCGAATCTTTAAAAGTTGAAAATGAACGATTGATAAATGAACTTTCAAATTCAAAACGTCGTCTTCAATGGTGTCAAAAAGATTGTCAAAATCATGAACTTGCTTTGCAAAACAAAATCCACCAGTTGAAATCCAAAACGTTTAATCCTAAAATTGAGCAACTGGATGATCAAAACGTGTCTTTGAAATGTCAAATCTCAAAACATGAACAAGAACTTGAAAAAGTTAAAAATGAATATGGTGTCATATTTGATTTACTCAAACAGACTCGAAATGAAGCCTCAAACGAACTTGATCATTATCTTGCACACACTAAAGAAGTCATGAATTTTGCTGGAAATCTTCGTTCTGAAAATCAAGATTTTGTGCACACTATCATTAAGTTAAGGGAAATGTTAGGAAAGTATGAACAAGTTCAGCCTAGCATCATTAAGAGAATTGCACCTGTAACACTTAGCAAACGTGAACCCAGAATGCCTACTGACAAAACACAAGATACTAATGTGTTTCCCTCTACTGAAACAGGAATAGTTGCCTCTTTTCCCAACGTCCGCACTTCATAGCCTAGGAGCAATACAAGGAAGAATAGGAAGTTGCGACCTAAGAAAAGATCAATAAAGAATGCTGAAGTAGAAGAACACCCTAGGATTTTGAATAAGACTCATGTTGCACCCACTTTAGATATTGCGTCTGACAAATGTAATGGAAAAAGTGTTGTAACGAATGTTAAACCTTTAAGTAGTTTTGATATTCAGTCTGATGCTTCTTGTGTTATTTGTCGTAAAAGTATGCTTTCTGATTGTCATGACAAATGTGTTGCTAGAGCTATCTTGTCTCGTTTACGGAATCCTAAGAATCAGAATACCTCTAGGCCCACTAATGCTTCTCAGTCCGTGCTTGGTAAACCGCCCTCCTTAGATTCTAAGAAACGCATTGATGTACTTGTAGTTCCAGTATCACCTCCAAGGAATGTAGTACCACCTAGTGCATTCACTAAGACTAAAGCTAAGACTAGTTGGAGATGGCATAAATGGATACATAATATACTAGGATTTAAATGGATGCCTAAAGTCATTGATGTGTGTATTTCTACTATAACTGCTTCGGAACCCTCTAACACTTCGGGTTCCACATCTACTTCTATTCCATCTGTGTCGTCTGTGTGTAATGCAGGTGATACAGATCATCCGTTGGATTGTTGATAGCGGATGTTCTTGACACATGACAGGCAATCTTAAACTGTTATCAAACTTTATTGCAAAGTTCATTGGCACTGTCAGATTCGGGAATCATCACTTCGCAGCTATCATGGGCTACAGAGATTATATCAATGGCAATATTGAAATTAGCAGGGTTTACTATGTGGAAGGCCTTGGTCACAATCTCTTTTCAGTCGGTCAATTCGGTGATGGAGATTTGGAAGTTGCTTTTAGGGAGAAAACTTGTTTCATTCGTGATCTACAAAGAAACGATCTTATGTCTGGCTCTCGCAATTCTAGTCTATACACAATCTCAATGCAAGACATGGTTGCTTCATCTCCCATCTGTCTACTTTCAAAGGCAACATCAACAAAATCCTGGCTATGGCACCGTCGTCTCTCACATTTAAACTTTCAAACCATCACCAACCTTGCTCGACACAAACTTGTTGAAGGTCTCCCGAGATTCCGATATTCCAAAGATCACCTATGCTCAGCTTGTGAACAAGGGAAAAGCACTCGTGCACATTTTCCTTCAAAGGTGGAACACAGCTCTCAACATGTGCTTCATCTTCTTCACATGGATTTGTGTGGCCCGATGCGCGTGCAAACGATTAATGGCAAACGCTACATCTTGGTAATTGTCGATGACTATTCACGATGGACTTGGGTCTACTTTCTTCGAAGTAAAGATCAAGCTCCACAGATGATCATCGCCTTTCTCACGAAAATTCAAGTTCAGCTCCAGAACACCGTCCGCCAAATTAGAACAGACAAAGGAACTGAATTTGTTAACCAAACTCTTCGAGAATTTTATGAGAAAGTGGGAATTGAGCATCAGACATCTATTGCACGTACACCAGAATAAAACGGAGTTGTTGAAAGACGAAACCGAACGTTAGTGGAAGCTGCAAGAACAATGTTAATCAATGCTAAACTTCCAGATTACTTGTGGGCAGAAGCTGTATCAACTGCATGCTATACTCAAAATCGTTCAATGATTAAAAAACGCCACAACAAAACACCTTTTGAGCTTATCCATAACCATAAACCGAATCTCAAACACTTTCATATATTTGGATCCCTTTGCTATCCGAATAATGATCATGATGACTTTGGTAAGCTCAAAGCCAAAGCTGACATTGGAGTATTTATAGGATATTGTGAAAATTCTAAGGGTTTCCGGATCTGGAATCGTCGTACAAAGCAGGTTATGGAAACGATTCATGCTAATTTTGATGAACTTACAGAAATGGCTTCTGAGCATAACAGCTTAGAACCCGGTCATAACCGTTTAAACTTCCCTCAAACCCCATCATCAGCTGAACTAAGCCCCCAGCTTACTCGTCAACAAATGGAAACGCTATTTGCTCCGTTGTTTAGTGATGACATTAATGAACGTGCTCCAGGTGTATCCGCTGTTTCCGCTGCTCAACCTGATCATACTCTTATACCTGATACACCTGCTACAACAACTACTGTTGAAGAAGCACCACCAGTTGACTCTACAACAACAGTTGAACAAACTGCTTCCAACAACGCTGAACCAGCTGCTGATGTTCTTAATGAAGTACCCCTACCTGCAGATTTTGATCCAAATGCGTTCTTTAACCCGTTTGCCAATGAAACTGCTACACCTGATGTCGCGGAATCATCAACAAACCATTTGAATCCTCAAAATCTGCACAATGTATATCAACATCAACCCTCTACACATCGTTGGACAAAAGACCATCCTCTTGAGAATATTATTGGCAACCCGAATCAACCAGTCGTTACGAGACAACGTCTTCACACAGATGGTGAACATTGCATTTATGCACTCACTGTCTGCCAATCTGAGCCTAAAAACAATAAAGACGCAATGACAAAAGACAATTGGATTGAATCCATGCAAGAAGAACTCAACCAATTCAAATGTCTTGAAGTATGGGAACTGGTTGAAAGACCAACAGGGGTCAACGTCATTGGTCTCAAATGGATTTGGAAGAACAAATTGGATGCTGAAGGGAACGTAATCAGAAACAAGTCACGTCTGGTGGCTAAGGGTTATAGACAGGAAGAGGGTATTGACTTTGAAGAATCATTTGCTCCGGTTGCTCGTCTTGAGGCTGTTCAGATTTTTCTCGCGTTCGCGACTCATATGAACATAACGGTGTTTCAGATGGACGTCAAAACTGCTTTTCTGAATGGACAACTGAAAGAAACGGTTTATGTCAGCCAGCCAGAAGGATTCGTTGATCCCGAGTTCCCGAACCATGTGTACAAACTAAACAAAGCTCTATATGGTCTCAAACAAGCTCCTCGGGCGTGGTACGATAAGTTATCATCCTTCCTCATTGCCAATAAATTCACCAAAGGTTCGGTCGATCCCACACTTTTCATACAATATCACGGGGCTCACATATTAATCGTTCAAATCTATGTGGATGACATCATTTTTGGGTCAACACATTTAAAATACTCAAATGCTTTTGCAAAATTAATGACAAAATATTTAGAAATGTCAATGATGGGTAAACTCACATTCTTTCTAGGAATGCAAGTTCATCAATCACCCCGTGGTATTTTCTTGAGTCAGTCCAAATATGCCCTTGAATTGTTAAACAAATTTGGAATGCAAAACTGTGACACCTATGCCACACCAATGGCTCATACCAAGAAGCTAGATGCTGATTTACATGGGAAATTCGTGGACCCTACCAAATACCGTAGTATTATTGGGTCTCTCATGTATCTAACATCTAGCAGGCCTGATATTGTGTTTGCCGTATATCTTTGCTCACGTTATCAGTCGAGACCAACTGAAACCCACCTCTCTGAGGCTAAAAGAATCCTCCGATACATCAAGGGAACCATTATTTTGGGGATCTGGTATCCGAAGGATTCTGGTTTTGAACTAATAGCTTTTTCAGACGCTGATCACGCAGGATGCTTAGATTCACGGAAAAGTACTTCAGGAGCACTACAATTTCTTGGTGATAAACTGGTGTCATGGCAATCGAAGAAGCATGATTGTACATCGCTGTCATCAACCGAAGCAGAATATGTAGCCATGTCGGCGTGTTATGCTCAAGTCATTTGGATGAGAACACAAATCAAAGACTATGGTTACGTATTTGACAGAATCCCGATGTACTGCGACAATCAGAGTGCTATTGCGATCTCGTGCAACTCTGTTCAACACTCGAAATCAAAGCACATTGATCTTCGATATCATTTCATCAAGGACCATGTGGAACAGGGTACTGTTGAATTATACTTTGTGGGTACAGAATACCAATTGGCAGATCTTCTCACCAAAGCCTTAGCTCCTGCTAGGTTTAATGAGTTGGTCCACCGGATTGGTATGCGGTGTTTGACTCAAGAGGAACTGGATGAACTCTTAAAACATTCTTAAAACCAGTCAAACACCAAAACCTCTTTTGTAAATATTTTTCCAAAACAAAATACAAAATATAAAATCAGAAAATCACAAAAATATTCTTCTATCTAAATTTCTTTCAACATGGCAAGTACAAATCTTCAGTCAACACTTTGTTCTATCAAATCTTTCACAATTTTCCCGAACAAGTGTTGAGGGGGAGAAAGTAAATATTTTCTGCTTCATAAAACCTTGTACTTCCATGCTTCCAAAAATACGTTGTTTCTTCTAAAAATGGTGGACACGTTTCTTGTCAAATACTCTCCTCGGACTCAAATGTCTTCAAAATTCATTATTTCAAAAGTCGAGGGGGAGTATCGTTAAGTTTCTTGCCTTACAAGTGTTTTGTCTAACCTAAACGGAAGTTAAAGGATCTTGGTTGGAACCTTTTTGAGGTTGAGGGACTGAATGTGTCAACTTGGCAAAGTAATTTTAACAAATTCATTCACCTAACACATTCAATGCACCACTTTGTGTGCATTTACTCCTAAACCACCAACATCAAACAGCCCAAATCAAATCTTTAAAATCCATTCTAGCTTTTCATAATCTATAAGTTCTAAATTGTTTTGATCAAGATGATAAACAAGGGTTTCTAAACTTCTTTCAAATCCAACGGTTAAAACTCTTTAAACTGATTTTGGAAAATTGTTCACTCGAATGAACTGGGTTTTTATGCATATAAGTGTTTGGATTGAAATGGGTTATGTTAAAACCTTTCTTTATGTCTATTAAACTTGTTTCAATCGTCCATAACCATCCTGAATCTTAAAATTCATTAATTTGAATTCTAGGGTTCTTACGCTCATTTAGGGTTTTTCTATTCTGTGATATGTTATTAGGTGTTCATGAAAGTGTTAGAATAAGTTTATATGCATGTTTTGAACCTTGAAATTAGCCCAGAAACATCTAAATTGTAAGAATTTAAGTTTAGTTTTTTAGGGTTCATCTCCCATGAATCTTCTGATTATGTGGTTGAAATGTGTTAAATCTTGTTCCATTGCACTCATATGACATTTAGGACACTCCAGAAACATTCTTGTTTGATTTGTGTAGCTATATCCCTTACACGTAGATTAAGGGTTTAGGGTTTAAGTAATTTTACGCCTAAGTCTTTCTGTGTGTATCTGATATGTTCTTATGCTTGTTTAGTGATCTAAAAGATGTTTGGAGTTAATTGCAATCAAGTTTTCATGTTTATATTTAACAGGTTAATTATTCGTAATGTCAGAATCATTAGGTGTTCAAACCGTTACGCTTAAGGAATACTTTATGCGTAAAGATTATGCCTAAGAGAAATCTTACGCGTAGCTCTTACGCATAAGGGGTCTACAGTGGATTATGTGTATCTTGGAAAGATATTCGTAAACAAGGCTTGTTACGCATAAGCTTTACTCTTACGAGTAAACTGTACGCGTAACATCTAGCTTATCCCTACACGTAAGCTTAAAGCCTTTGAACTTGTCTTACGCTTAAGAAACTCTTACGCCTAAGCTTGGTCTTACGCTTTAGTTTACTCCTACGCATAAGCTCCTTTCTTACGCATAAGGATCCTTGTTACACATAACCCACTGTTCACTACATTTTGGCCCGTTACGCATATGTTACTTGTTAAATGTTACGCATAGGTCACAAATATCTGATGTTTCATATAAGCTTACAAAAGTTAATATGTTGTGTGTTAAGTGAATTATTGGTCTTTGAAATTTCAAAATTAACATGTTCACGTAACTTATCACATCAACTTCATACATTTGGACTAATGTGACTTAAGACTCGTAACTAACATAAACATGTTACCATCATACAAGTAATTAGATAATAAATCAGACTAAAACAAACACACTATGTTTCCATATGTCTGTCTCTTTGTCTATAGACTTTCAGATCACGTAATGGCTGCAAATCAAGCAAACATCAATGCCCCAGCTGAGCTCTCGATGGCAAACACATTCCCAGCTGGATACGACAAAACAATTGGCAAGAACAACCTCCGTGTCATCTTCAACAACTTCATATGCTCATAATCATCTTGCAGAATTGCTGTGGACATCCTTCTGCAACTTCCATTCAAATTCATGCTCACAAAGTTATCCTGATGATGAGTATGATTCAATGGAAGAGGAAATAAAATTTCATAAGACATTAAAGCAGAAAAGGATGGAATACCATGCTTTAACCTTTCCGGTTAATCAACCTGGTGGAGCAGGAGGGTCGAGCAGTAGTCCTCCACTTATGGAAGATCCATTACAAACATCTCTTACCCCATCCGATCCGGTTAATCAACCCGGTTAGGATCAGGGTGTCACTGTCACCAGAACTGTTGAAATGAAGCAACCACAACAATAACTAAAACATCCGCAAGAAGAAAATCATGGTGAAGATGTGGAAATATATGACGAAGGAGATTACGATCATGATAAGGATGAAAGAGTCACTGATGATGATAATTTGGTGGTTGAAGAGGAAATGTTGCAAAAAGAGGCAAAAGAAGCTGCTAGAGCTGAGAAATAAAAGTTTAAGAAGGAATCGGAATGACAATCGAATACACAAACTCAACAGTCTTCTGAAACACCTCTTGACACTTCCACCAAACCCAAATCATCATCTCAATCATCACCTCCATCAACATAAGAAACACCCATGTCCACAACAAAATCTGTTAAGAAGGCAACTCCATCCAATGATTCGACAAATGGTTAAGCAGGTTATCACTAGCACACAACAAGCTACACAGCCACCACCATCTGATCAACCAAGGGATTCAGAAACCACACCACCAATGGAGAAAACCGTTGATCACTTTACATACACTGGTGGTGAGGATCACGACATACCTGAGCCCCAACCAGAACCTCAACCGACATTTAGATCAAGTACATTATTGCACTCCTTGTTTTCATACGCATCAAATCAAAGAGCGTGTTGAAGTTCTCCACCTCGGGGTCGAATCTTACCTAAACTCTACACTTCATCAGAATCACTCAAGAACCTCAGTACAAAATCGTTCATAAACAAAAGTTTGGGTTTGTCTACCAAAGTGAAAATCATCATACTTGCTTCATGGCTTTCGATGAAATTCACTAAGTTCTATGACACCACCCTGGAGATGGTTCGAGATGGATTGACATATCAATTGAAGGACATTGAGTTGGGTAAAATTCAGACGAAGAGATGGAATTCAAAGGATCGCAAGGATGTTCGTTGATTTATCACTAGGATTGATGAATGTTTGATTCATCGGGATCAGATGCAACGGTTGGAGAGCTATGTGGGAGGATGACCAAACTTTCCGATTCTGACTTTCCAACGTCCTCAGAAAGTAGCTGATCGTCTGTAATCATTGGGTACTCTCTTGATTGTGATTTTGTTTGTTTGATTATCTGGCAATGGCTTGTGCACACATAGCAGTGTACAACCCGTTCTTGTAATGAAAGGACCCTGTGGTACGCTTCAGTGCCACAATCCTTATAAAAGGAGCGAAAGCTTCTTACTTTTGAGTAAAACTATCAAACCTTTCACTTTCCAAGGTTTTGCTCAAAAGAACAAGCACTTCCCCTTATGTTTTCAAAACCTCAAAAGTTAGTATTACTTGTTGAGGGGGAGTATTTGATATAATTTTGTTCACTAATTGTTCTTTGTGTAATCTTCCCACAAAACTCAAAATGGTCATATTTATTCTCAACATTTCTTCTAAAATAACATTTATATGCCATTTTTTAGGGGGAGAAAATTATGTGATAAGAAATATGTTGTGTTTTGCTAATGAATCCTCGTGTGAAAAGACTTCAACCCATGAATTGACAGGAACTGAACAGTCATACATTGAAAAGATTTGTCTTCCAAGACTTATCCAAGTAAATTGTACCTATTCGAGAAACTCTTGATAGACATGAACTTTGACGGGTTTGACAACCTTTCGGGGTTGTCCACATCTTCAAGGTAGTTATTAGAGCTAGTTGTCACCTAAAAGCTGACAATGTAACTCTTTAACTATGCAAGGTAACCGTGTCCCTCGGGGAACTGTCTATCTTGAGTCGATCAATTCAAAAGTGCACGCTCTTCTCTCACCGTGCAAATTTCTGTCTAAAACACTTAAGCACGTGTGGAGGGGGAGTATTTCTGCAAATGATCAAACTCTTACAGTGGTACAAAATGTTTTTCAATCATAACCACTTTGAGAGATTTTCAAGAAAATGGTTTTATGGCAATGGAGTTATAAGGTGATTAAGGTTAGGAATAACCGTCCTATGATCCACCAGAGCCGGAGGGATCTACCCAAGGACATCAAAAATAGTTAGTACTTAGAAGTCCTTAGGTATGATTATGAAAAAGGAGAAAATGAGAATTGGAGAAAGAAGGAGTTGAAGAATTAAAAAGAAATGCAACGAAAAGGGTGAAAAGAAATAGCCCTCCAGATTATTCAACTTAGGGCAGACACTGGGTTAAATTCATATGCTACTGGTTGTCACTTGATGACGCCGGTATTGAAGATTAAAAGTCGTCATGGACCCAGTGACGCATGCACCAAACCTTCTTAGCCACTCAAGTTTCTCCCAAAAGAAGCTTGTTTCATTCTCACAGGGAACCCTACGTAAACTATTGGCTTTCTCTAAGAGATTGCTGGTATTGAAGAAGGAGACCCTCTCCCTAGTCTCTGCTCAAGAAAACCAAAAAGCACCATTGAGTCTAGAGCCACGAGATTCATCAAAAGATCTCATAGGTACACTTGACATTTCATCACTTGTTGTTCAACAATAAGAACAACAGTGGTACATTATCGAGTCCTACACAGATCCTAGCAATCTGTCGAGAACATTTATGAGAGGTTCGCATCTGTGATCCTCAGTGATTGAATGGAAACTCCTGCCAGGGTCAACATCAAACAGCCCTGACAGCAGGTCGCTTTGGTAACTCCCCGTGGATTACGCTTAGTGGTCTCAAATGGTCTACAGTCGTGAGGTGATGCTTCGGTGTACCTCAGCGACTCATCTGAACCATAGGTGTACTTCGGTACATCGCGTTATCTCACTTGGGGGACTCCGGTTCAGGAACGGCCTTTGTGAGAATTAGAGTTGTGTTTTCACACTATGCTGTTAACACTCTCGAAGTTCAAACTTGTAAGTGCCGGAATCCGCTTATTACTAACCTTTCCTATGTTTACTTCTTATGGAAGCTCTGGAGTGGACTGATCGTGCAGATTCTCCACATGCTCATACCAATAACATCACTTATGAAAGTTCTCTCATAATCAAAGGCAACACAAAGTCAGAATGATTTTTCGTCAACAAAGAATCTAGAAAGTTTAAAGACTTAAAGAACTTCATCAACTGTAATCCAACGTTAAAGAGCGTGTGAGCATGTTGGAGAAAGACGTGGAGACACTGGAGCAGCGAAGCAGACCTGATGCAGATTACCACAACATACTATCACCTTCAAAGAACAAAGAACTATAGAACAAAGAAAATGAAGACGTCAAAGCAGAATACTTCAAAAAGAAACAATTTCTCTACACTGGGGAGATTGTTCAAATCAAGACACTTCTTCTCACAAGAAAGAAGAATGTCAGAAGACGTCAAAGCTACTATTACATCAGCACCTACAATGTTTATCACTCATTCATTCATCACTAACACTTAGGGGGGAGATTGTTGGAATCACTCCTAAAACTTATTCAAGTGTTAGTGATTCATATGTAATAGTTAGCTTAATATGGCCTTTATGTTTGTTATTAAGCTTAGGCTTATGTAGAAGGCCCATAAGCCTATGCCCAAGTCCAATAAGGAAAGGAAGGGACTAGGAGTGTTTTCCTAGCTCCCTCTCCTATAAATACCTTGTAATAACCCTCACTTGAGGGTTGGTTGTTCAATTTATTCACTTTCACATTCCTACGCATAACCGGCTAAGCTCATACGAGTGTGTGTGTGTGTGTGTTGTTTATTGTTCATCCGATCTCTATCTCTTCTCTATTTCTACATATTGATGCTTGTGTTACTAATATGGTGACCTAACAATGTTGATTCTGTTGAAGATGTTGAGAATATTGATACTGTGTCACAAATCAAGTCTTTAAAAGTTGAAAATGAACGATTGTTAAACGAACTTTCAAGTGCAAAACGTCGTCTTCAATGGTGTCAAAAAGATTGTCACAATCGTGAACTCGCTTTGCAAAACAAAATCAACCAGTTGTATACCAAAACTCTTTGTCCAAAACTTGAGCAACTGGATGATCAAAATGTGTCTTTGAAGTGTCAAATTTCAAAATATGAACAAGAAATTTCAAAAGTGAAAAAGGAATATAGTGTCATATTTGATTTACTCAAAAAGACTCATGCTCAAGCGTCAAAAGATGTTGATAATCATCTGGCATATACCAAAGATGTTTTACGATGAGACGGACTCACTCGTTCTGAAAATCTAGATTTGTTACACAAAATCCATGATCTAAAGGCAGAGTTGGTAAAACTTAAGAACGATAGGGATAGTAACACTGTAGTAACTACACCTAAACAAATTCAAACTGACTCTAGAATATCTCATGACAAACCACAAGAATCTAATGTGCTTCCCTCTACTGAAACAAGAATAGTTGCCTCTTTTCCCAACGCCTGCACTTCACAGCCTAGGATTAAAAGGAAGAATAGGAAGTTGCGACGTAAGAAAAGAACAATAAAGAATGCTGAACACCTTAGGACTTTGAATAAAACTCAAGTTGCACCCACTTTAGATATTGCGTCTGACAAATGTAATGGAAAAAGTGTTGTAACGAATGCTGAACCGTTAAGTAATTTAAATGTTAAGTTTGAAGCTTCTTGTGTTGGATGTCATAAAAGTATATTTTCTGGTTGTCATGACAAATGTGTTGCTAAGACTATCTTGAATCGTAAGCGGAATAATAGAAAACGGAATAACTCTAGGCCCACTAATGCTTCTAAGTCTGTGCTAGGTAAACCACCATCTAGTGTTCCAACTACGATCATTGATGTACCCATAGAACCCCCTTCACCTCCTAGGAAGAACTTATCACCTAGTGCATTCACTAAGACCAAAGCTAAGACTAGTTGGAGATGGCAAAAATGGTTACACAATACACTAGGATTTCATTGGATACCTAAAATCATAGACATGTGTGTTTCAACTATAACTGCTTCGGAACCCTCTAACTCTTCGGGTTCCACATCTAGTTCTATTCCATCTGAGTCTTCTGTGTTGAATGCAGGTGATACAGATCATCCTCTGGGTTGTTGATAGCGGATGTTCCCGACACATGACAGGAAATCTCAAACTGTTATCCAACTTTGTATCAAAGTTCATTGGCACTGTCAGATTCGGGAATGATCACTTCGCGGCTATCATGGGCTTCGGAGATTACATCAATGGGAACATCGAAATTAGCAGAGTTTATTATGTGGAAGGTCTGGGTCACAATCTTTTTTCCGTCGGGCAATTTTGTGATGGAGATTTGGAAGTTGCTTTTAGGGAGAAAACTTGTTTCATTCGTGATCTAGAAGGAAACGATCTTATGTCTGGTCAGCGCACATCAAGTCTTTACACAATCTCAATGCAAGACATGATTGCTTCATCTCTCATCTGTCTACTTTCTAAGGCTACATCTACAAAATCCTGGCTATGGCACCGTCGTCTCTCACATCTAAACTTTCAAACCACAACCAATCCTGCACGATACAAACTTGTTGAAGGTCTCCCACGATTTTGGTATTCTAAAGATCACCTATGCTCAGCTTGTGAACAAGGAAAAAGCACTCGTGCTCATTTTTCTTCAAAGGTGGAACACAGCTCACAGCATGTGCTTCATCTTCTTCACATGGATTTGTGTGGCCCGATGCGCGTGCAGACGATTAATGGCAAATGCTACATCTTGGTAATTGTAGATGACTGCTCAAGATGGACTTGGGTTTATTTTCTTCTAAGTAAAGATCAAGCTCCACAGATGATCATCACCTTTCTCACGAAAATTCAAGTTCAGGTCCGGAACACAGTCAGACAAATCAGAACAGACAAAGGAACTGAATTTGTGAATCAAACTCTTCGTGCATTTTATGAGAAAGTGGGAATTGAGCATCAAACATCTATTGCACGTACACCAGAACAAAACGGAGTTGTTGAAAGACGAAACCGTACGTTAGTGGAAGCTGCAAGAACAATGTTAATTAATGCTAAACTTCTAGATTACTTGTGGGCTGAAGCCGTGTCAACTGCATGCTACACTCAGAATCGCTCAATGATTACCAAGTGCCACAACAAAACACCTTATGAGCTTATCCACAACCGTAAACCGAATCTCAAACACTTTTATGTATTTGGATCCCTTTGTTATCCGAATAATGATCGTGATGACTTTGGTAAGCTCAAAGCCAAAGCTGACATTGGAGTCTTTGTAGGTTTTTGTGAAAACTCTAAGGGTTACCGGATCTGTAATCGTCGCACAAGGGAGATTATGGAAACGATTCATGCCAATTTTGATGAGCTTAATGAAATGGCTTCTGAGCATAACAGCTTGGAACCCGGTCATAAACATTTAAACTTCCCTCAAACTCCTTCATCAGCTGAACCTAGTTTATAACTAACTCGACATCAAATGGAACAGCTATTTGATCCTCTTTTTAGTGATGATATTGATGATCGTGCACCAGGTGTATCCAATGTTTCTGCTGCTCAACCTGATCAAAATCCAATACCTGATACACCTGCTACAACAACTACTGTTGAGGAAGCACCACCAGTTGATTCTACAACAACAGTTGAACAAACCGCATCCAACGACGCTGAACCAGCTGATGATCTTCTGAACAATGAAGTACCCCCACCTGCAGATTATGATCTAAATGCGTTCTTCAACCCGTTTGCCAATGAAACTGTTGCACCTGATGTTTCGGAATCATCTACAAGCCATTTAAATCCTCCCAATCTGCATAATGTATATCAACATCAACCTTCCACACATCGTTGGACGAAAGATCATCCTCTTGAGAACATTATTGGTAACCCAAATCAACCAGTCGTAACTAGACAACGTCTTCACACAGACGGTGAACATTGCATTTATGCACTCACTGTCTGCCAATCTGAACCTAAAAACATTAAAGATGCAATGACAAAAGACAACTAGATTGAATCCATGCAAGAAGAACTCAATCAGTTTAAATGTCTTGAAATATGGGAATTGGTTGAAAGACCAACATGGGTCTTCGTCATTGGTCTCAAATGGATTTGGAAAAACAAATTGGATGCTGAAGGAACCGTAATCAGAAATAAGTCACGTCTGGTGGCTAAGGGTTATAGACAGGAAGAGGGTATTGACTTTGAAGAATCATTCGCTCCGGTTGCTCGTCTTGAGGCTGTACGGATTTTCTTGACGTTTGCGGCTCACATGAACATCACCTTTTATCAGATGGATGTCAAAACGGCTTTTCCCAAAGGAAAACTGAAAGAAATGGTCTATGTTAGCCAGCCAGAAGGATTCGTTGATCCAGAGTTCCCGAACCACGTTTACAAACTGAATAAGGCTCTCTACGGTCTTAAACAAGCTCCTCGGGCGTGGTACGATAAGTTATCATCCTTTCTTCTCGCCAATAAGTTCGTCAAAGGTTCGGTCGACCCTACACTTTTCATACAATATCACGGGGGGCACATTTTAATCGTTCAAATTTATGTGGATGACATCATTTTTGGGTCAACACATCTAAAGTACTCAAACGCTTTTTCAAAACTAATGAAAAAACATTTTGAAATGTCCATGATGGGTGAACTTACATTCTTTCTTGGATTGCAAGTTCATCAATCACCCCGTGGTCTTTTCCTAAGTCAATCCAAATATGCTCTTGAAATATTAAACAAACATGGAATGTAAACCTGTGACACCTATGCCACACCAATGGCACACACTAAGAAACTGGATGCTGATTTGCATGGGAAATTGGTTGACCCTACCAAATACCGAAGTATTATTGGGTCTCTCATGTATCTAACAGCCAGTAGGCCTGACATTGTCTTTGCTGTTTATCTTTGCTCCCGTTATCAGTCGAGACCAACTGAAACTCACCTCTCTGAGGCTAAAAGAATCCTCCGATACATCAAGGGAACCATTAACTTGGGAATCTGGTATCCGAAGGATTCTGGTTTTGAACTAATATCTTTTTCAGACGGTGATCACGCAGGTTGCTTAGATTCTCGTAAAAGTACTTCAGGAGCTCTACAATTTCTTGGTGATAAACTGGTGTCATGGCAATCGAAGAAGCAGGATTGTACATCGCTGTCCTCAACAGAAGCAGAATATGTAGCCATGTCGGCGTGTTGTGCTCAAGTCATTTGGATGAGAACACAACTCAAAGACTATGGTTACGTATTTGACAGAATCCCGATGTACTGTGACAATCGAAGTGCTATTGCGATCTCATGCAACTCTGTTCAACATTCAAAATCAAAGCACATCGATCTTCGATATCATTTCATCAAAGAGCACGTGGAAAAGGGTGTCGTTGAATTATACTTTGTGGGTATTGAATACCAACTAGCAGATCTTCTCACCAAAGCCTTAGCTCCTGCTAGGTTTAATGAGTTGGTCTACCGGATTGGTATGTGGTGTTTGACTCCAGAGGAACTGGATGAACTTTTAAAACATTCTTAAAAAAAACCAGTCAAACACCAAAACCTCTTTTCTAAATATTTCTCAAAAACAAAATACAAAAATATAAAATCTGATAAAACTCCAAAAATATTCTTCTATCTATATTTCTTTCAACATGGCAAGTACAAATCTTCCGTCAACACTTTACTCTTTCAAAATTCAGTATTTTTTCTTGGTCAGGTGTTGAGGGGGAGAAAGTAAATATTTTTCGGTTTCATAAAACCTTGTACTTGCATGTTACCGCATCCCGGTTGTTTCTTTGATAATGGTGGTCACATTTCTGGTTTACTGACACTTCCCGGGCTCAAATTTATAAAATTTCATTATTCCTTAAGTCAAGAGGGAGTGTCATCAAGTTTCTTTCCAAATATCATGCTTTTCGTAACCAAAATGGAAGTTAAGTGCTATGGATGAAAATGGTTAAGGTGGAGGGACTGAAATTGTCAAAACCTTAAACTAATTTGTAATAAAACTCTCCACCTAATTTCAAAACACATTTACTTCACTACATTTATTATCCTCAACTACCTAATCCACGCATAAGATTCAACCCACAAATCCGTGCTTTAATCTTCGAATTCGTAAGTGTTTAAACGTTCTAAATGATTATCTAAACAATGGTTTTGATTTGTTTCATGATCCAACGGCTAGATTTTACTCTAAGCTTGATTTTGTGTTCTACGCATAAGCGTATGAACATGAAATCATGTTTGGGTGTTTATTGATAAAATGGATATGTTAAAATGCTTAAATGATCATTCTTAAACCATTTCTATCAACCAAATCAACCCAGAAAACGTTATTAATCATTTTTCGAATTTAGGGTTTATGCGTAAATTTGGGTGTTTTCATTTGGGAGAGTTTCTGGTTAAAAAGATGGTTGTGTGATGTTGTTTACATGCTTAATTGATCGAATCTAGGCTTAAAACATACCCAGAATCATCAATTGTGTGAAAATTAAGATTTAGGGTTTATGTTCATACGATTTAGGTACTTTTGATTCACAAGTCCTTTTGTGTTAAAACTTGTTTAGGACAACTCACTAGGCCTCTAAGATGACCCAGAAAAGATGTGGTGCAAATTCTATGGTTAAAACTCTTACTCGTAATTTTTGAAACCTAGGGTTTAAGTTTTACGCGTAAGCAGTTTTCTACGCGTAACTGTTTTGATTGAGACTTCATGATTAGACTGAAAGTGATTGAATGTATGTGTTAATGATAGTGTTATGATGAATTATTTCAGGATTATTACGCGTGAAAATTCAGAATCAATGTTAATTGAGCTTCTACGCATAAGGATCACCTTACGCGTAGAATGTTATGCGTAAGAGAAATCTTACGCGTAACCTTTACGCGTAAGGTTCTACAAAGGGGACTACGCGTATCCTGTGAAGGATATGCGTAAACAGTAACCTTTACGCATAAGGTTCACTCTTACAAGTAAGCCTTACGCGTAAGGTTCCACATACGCTTACGCGAAGCTCTATGCTTAAGGCCCTCTTTTCCTACGCGTAACATTTCTTACGCGTATGTCTAGATCCTACGCATAAGCTTATAACTACGCGTATGGTTCACTGTTTACGCATAAGCATGGAATTTTACGCCTAAGCCTTAAATCAACCAAAATTATGAATTGTTACGCGTACAAACTTGTAATTAAATAAATCATAACGTCACGAAACCAAAATGTCATTAATAAGCTTAAATGTTGAATAAGTTGTGAAAATAAGTGAAGACTTGGACTTTAAAACTCAAAGTTAATCTACTCACGAAACTTATCACGACGTCTTTGGACTATTAGACTAACAAGTGACATTGGACTCGTAACAATCATTAACATATCACATTCAATAAATAGACAATAAAATCAACTTTTGACTAACATAATGTCTTTCGATATGTTGGTTCTTTTGGCTAAATATCTTTCAGATCACGATATGAACGTTC
This sequence comes from Chrysanthemum seticuspe, assembly GCA_019973895.1. Taxonomy (NCBI): domain Eukaryota; kingdom Viridiplantae; phylum Streptophyta; class Magnoliopsida; order Asterales; family Asteraceae; genus Chrysanthemum; species Chrysanthemum seticuspe. The sequence goes on along the minus strand of BPTQ01000001.1, from coordinate 274,147,456 downwards.
AAATACAAAATGTGGTTGCACCAAATATTCTCTCAGTTGAAGACATCTTCCCCAATGGTTACACTATGAAGATTGGAAAGAACAACCTTAGGGTCGATTTTGATAACTTCACTTGCTCTGAGTCTTCTTGTCAGATTGCCGTGGATATTCTGAAGACTCACCCTTACCAGAACATGCTCACAAACTCTGCTACTGTGCCGGAGATCTATCTTCACCAATTCTGGCACACGATACAAAAGGTCAGAGGTCAAAATGGTGTGACAGTGAAGCTTAACCACAAACAAATCGCCATCACTCTTGCAGATTTAAGGGTTATTCTTCTTCTTCCTACCATCCAGCCTGCCGATTACTCTGCTACTCCTACTGAAGAGGTCGCTCTCCAGTTCATGGTCGACATCGGCTATGATGAAGCTGCCGGGGTAATCACAAAGCACTCATCTGTGGATCTTAAGAACATCCCCCAGCCATGGAGAACCATCTACATCATGATTGCCAAGTCAGTTTCTGGACATGACAGTGGTTTTTAGCATCCAAAGCTCATGGAACTACAAATATTTTGGGCCATGGTCAACATGAATCATATAGAATTTGCAGCTCTGATCTGGGACGACATGATGTCATACCTTAAAAAGCCTGGCACCAAAATCCCTTACATCAGATTCACCAAATTGTTGATCCAAAGGGCTCTAGGGAATAATCCTGATATTCCCTTGAAACTTGATGACCCCAAACATCACTCCGTGTTGCTTGAGCCCACACTCAATGTTGTCAGATTTAAGGAATCAACAACGAAGAAACAAGGTGCGGTATTACCAGATTGCCTTCTCACTGCTGATATCAAAGGACTACAATCATACACACGTTATTTGGAAGCAGTTGCATTAAGAAAACTGGGATTCATGGATGAAAAATCTTCTGGAACACCGGTTAGGAAGACCAGAAGAGGTAGTACAGGAAGTATAGCGAGCACTAAGAGTATTAGAAGGTATCCGAAGAGGAGTCCTTCCCGTAAAAGGAAAGTTCCATTAAAGAAGGCAATCCCTATTCCCAAACCTGAACCGCAACAAAAGCTAATAGACGAGGATTCAGAGGAGACTGACACCGATGAAGAGGTTACCTACTCAGAAACTCCCATTGATGACCCACTAACTGTTGCAAAACCTCTAAGTCCAAAAGCTGATAAAGGAAAAACCCCAGTTGCTGAACCAGACGAAGAGGAGAGCTCGGATGAAGAACCACTGGACAGAGACTATAGGAAAAAGCTGAAGAATCTAAGACTCCAACATGTTGCCAAAGAGTTCTTACAGCAACAAACTCGTGGCCCCGGAGGGTCAAGCGGTGGTGCACTATCTACACCAGTTTCCGATGCGGTTAATCAACCCGATAAGGGAACTGGTACCACCACCCACGAACAACAACAAAGGCAACTTGAGGATTCTATCAAATATGACTTTGAGGAACCAAAAAAGGAGAAGTCTGAGAAAATTCCTGATGAAGATGTTGAGGCTGAAACTAAAGAAAATGCTGAAAAAGAAGCTCAAGCTCAAGCAGATGAAGAAGCCAGGATTAAGGCTGAAGAAATGGCTAAATCTGGAAAAGATGACGATGTTGATTATGATGATTTTCTTCTAGATAGTCCAGCACATTCCAAGGAACTAACTTCTGAGCCACCAAAGGACATTGAGCCTCCTCATGTCTCATCATCCTCAGACTCATCCTCTCATTCATCTCCACCACCATACAAAGGCACAACCAGATCCGCATCCAAGTCAGTAAAGAAACCAACCGACTCTTGGATATCCCGAGCTAAGACAAAGATTGTCAAAGCTGTCAGGCAAGTCAGGAAGAAAGACGTGACCAACAAAAAGCTGAATCAACTCGCTGACAGGATCAATCTTTTTCAAGACGGGATAAACGAGATGTTGAATGAAAGGGAGCATATCCAGAAGTTTATCAATCGTGATGTCCAAGGGGAAATGAACAAGACGATTAGGGAATATACTCATAGGTTCCTTCTCGATATTGTTCCTGGAGTGACAAAAGAGATGTTCACCAGACAACTCTATCCGAATCTCATGTAGTTGGCCAAACAAACAATAAGATCAACGCCTTTAACTGTTACAATCAACCCAACTGAGCCTACAGCTTTCTCTGATGCAGAATTGGTGTCCATGCTTGTACTTCAAATGTCAAAACGATCTGGAAAGTTTACCTCTGACGAAGGTAAACTGTTTGACGCATTGCTGGATTACCAACTTAAAACGGGATACAAAGCGGCAGCTGAAACAGCTAAGCGTCCTAGAGACGATGATGATGCGAATAAAGATAAAGAATCAAAACGCAAGAAGAAGTCTGATGAATCCTCCTCTATGCCACCACCAACCCAAAGGACTCCAACCGAAAGACGATCTCCTCCACGTTCTGCTGCAGATAAACCTCAGGACTCTGAGTTACCACCATCCATAGAGAAAAATGGTGATCATTTCGAATACACTAGTGGTGACGATGAAGAGATCCCAGAGCCCCAACAACAACCAACCTCTCCCGCCACAACAAAGAAACCAGAACCCTCCTCAAAGCCAAAGAAGAAGAAGACAAATACCAATGTTGTCTCATGGCTAGACGAAGATGACACCGCAGAATATGACTGGTTTTCTACACTTTTTTATGCTACTCCCTCATTACCTGAAGGTCAAGAAATGGTAGATGGCCGTACTATGGAGCATGTGAAGTTTATACAAGAACAATTTAGAGTGAAGAAGATGACTAAGGCTGAGCTAAGGCAAATTAAGAATGATGCCTTCCAACTGCTTAAAGACAGCTCAGAAAGTGCAATTGAAGTCGAATACCATCTCGACAACATTGCCCGAGCCATGTCAAACAATATCGATTGGCTCAATCCCGAAGCTAACATCGACTTCACAAGACAAGACAAAGCTCCCTACTACACAGACTGGACCAGACCTCTACCAACAATTGGCCGACCGGATGAACCTCAAATTCCATACCGTTACTTCTTCAACAATGACCTCGAATTTCTTCTACACGGTAGCGATGTTACAAGGAAGTACGCTACGTCACTCACATTTCCTTTTCCAGCAGCAATCTATTCTAACAATCCAGCCATCGAGGAAGAAGCCTCACATATGTTTGCTGTCAAAGTGGAAAAGTATGACCTTGATGCGATGTATGTGATTCATCATTGGCCTGAACGCCAAAGAATCTTCTACAGAAGCTGCCAGGTTCTTACGTTTAAAAAGGAAGTGCTTAGTGACAAACGGATCATTGCAATTAAGCATGTTACTCTGTCGTCAAAGTGGGACTACACATTCCTCAAGAACATTGTGGTCAAACGACAAGACGAAGAGGACTATGACTTCTGTGAAGCGGATTTTCCGAGACTGTCGCTAAATGACATTGAAAATATATATCTCGCTAAGGTGCAAGGACGAATGCGACATTTCTCCACAACTGTCCAACGCGAATACATCAAGTCATTACTCATCTACATCAGAAGCATAGTGATCCAAGAACGTGTAGAAGACATACAACTTGCCGTAGAATCTTATCAGAAACGCGTTAATCTCACCAAACCTCAGCTACACCTTCCCGACATAAACCGACTTGTACAGTACACTATTATCAAGAAACCGTTTGGGGTAGTCTACATCAGTGAACTACACCACAACTGCTTCATGGCGTGCAAAGAGCTTCATAAGTTTGGGGATCACACATTGAAGAAAGTTAGGGACGGGTTAGCATACAGGTTGAAAGAGATTCATGATGGCATCGGGTCACCAAAGAGACGGAATTCGAGGGAAAGACGGGATGTTAGGAACATCATCACTCGCATTGATGAAAGGTTGTTCAGAAGGGATCAGATCAGAACTTTGGAGAGCTTCGTAGGTGGTCGTCCAAGCATATCTCTCACAGGCTATCAACGTCCAGAACGCATTCCTGGAGTTATTGTTGGACTAACGGATTCTCCTGGTACCCCTTGATTTGTTTCATTATTATATTGATTTGGATGTATGTTTTTTAATCTGACTATGGCTTGTGCACAAATAACAGTGTACAACCCGTTCGTGTTATGAAAGGACCCTGTCGTACGCTTCAGTGCCTCAATCCTATAAAAGGAGCGAAAGCTTCTTACTTTTGAGTAAAACTTATCAAAACTTTCACTTTTCAAAGTTTTGCTCAAAAGAACAAGTACTTCCCCTTATGATTTTCAAAACCTCAAAAGTTTATATCACTTGTTGAGGGGGAGTATTTGATTAAAAACTTTGTTTACAAATTGTTCTTTGTGGTAATCTTCCCACAAAACTCGAAATGGACATATTCGATATCAAAATTTCGTCAAAAATAACATTTATATGCCATTTTTGAGGGTGAGAAAAATTATGTGATAAGAAATATGTTGTGAATTGCAAATGAATCGTTGTGCTAAAAGACTTAACCAATGAATTGACGAGATCTTAAATGTTAGTAACTCGAAAAGACTTGTCCGGGACGGGTAATAATTTCAAACTAGTTCGCTAGTGATGTAAACATGTCTCGCAAAGGACTTGTCCGAGTAGAATGTACCATTCGATAAACTCTTGGTAGACATGAACTTTGACGGGTTTGACAAACCTTTCGAGGTTTGTCCACACCTTCAAGGTAGTTATTAGAGCTAGTTGTCACCTAAAAGCTGACAATGTAACTCTTTAACTATACAACGTAACCGTGTATCGCGGGGGATTGTCTATCATGAGTTGATCAATTCAAAAGTTCGCGTTATTCTCTCACCATGCAGATTTCTGTAAAAATACTTAAGCACGTGTGAAGGAGGAGTATTTCTGCAAAATCTTAAACTCTCAACAGTGGTATTAAATGCTTTTACTCATAACCACTTTGAGAGATTTTTCATGAAAATGGTTTTATGACAACATAGGTTAGTCATGGAGTTATAAGGTGACTAAGGTTAGGAATAACCGTCCTATGATCCGCCAGATACGGAGGGATCTACCCAAGGACACCACCAATAGCTAGAAATAGAAGTCCTTAGGTATGATTATAAAAAGGAGAAAATGAGAATCGGAGAAAGAAGGAGTTGAAGATTTAAAAAGAAAAGTAAAGAAAAGGGTGAAAAGAAATAGCCCTCCAGATTATTCAACTTAGGGTAGACACCGGGTTTAATTCATATGCTACTGGTTGTCACTTGATGACGCCGGTATTGAAGATCAAAGTCGTCATGGACCCAGTGACGCATGCACTAAACCTTCTTAGCCACTCAAGTTTCACTCAACAGAAGCTTGTTTCATTCTCACAGGGAACCCTGCGTAAACTATCGGCTTTCTCTTAGAGATAGCTGGTATTGAAGAAGGAGACCCTCTCGCTAGTCTTCGTTCAGGAAAACCAAAGCGCACTATTGAGTCTAGAGCCACGAGATTCATCAAAAGATCTCTTAGGTACACTTGACATTTCATCACTTGTCGTTCAACAATAAGGACGCAAGTGATACATTATCGAGTCCTTCACAGATCTTAGCAATCTGTCGAGAACATTTATGAGAGGTTCACACATGTGATCCTCAGTGATTGAATGGAAACTCCTGCCAGGGTCAACATCAAACAGCCCTGACAGCAGGTCACTTCGGTAACTCCCCATGGATTACGCTTAGTGTGTCTCAAACGGTCTACAGTCGTGGGGTGATGCTTCGGTGTACCTCAGCGACTCATCTAAACTATAGGTGTACTTCGGTACATCGCGTTATCTCACTTGTGGGACTCCAGTTCAGGAACAGCCTTTGTGAGAATTAGAGTTGTGTTTTCACACTATGCTGTTAACACTCTCAAAGTTCAAACTTGTAAGCGCTGGATAATTTCTAACCCATGTTTTATGTTTTCTTCTTATGGATGCTTGCGGGTGGAAAAGATCGTGTAGATTTTTCCACATGCTCATACCGACAACAACACTAATTGAAGTTCTCTCAAAAGGCAACACAAAGTCAGAATGATTCTTCATGAAAGTCAAAGAATCTACAAAGTTTAAAGACTAAGAGAACTACATCAGTACTGAATCTCAACGTTAAAGAGCGTGTGAGCATGTTGGAGATAGACGTGGAGACACTGGAGCAACGAAGCGGACCTGATGCAGACAACCACAACATACTATCACTTCCATCACTAAAAACCAAGATCAAAGAACAAAGAAAATGATGACGTCAAAGCAGAATACTTCAAAGGAAACAATTTCCCTACACTGGGGAGATTGTTCGAATCAAGGCACTTCTTCTCACAAGAAAGAAGAATGTCAGAAGACGTCAAAGCTACTATTACATCAGCACCTACAACGTTTAAAGATCAAATCATCAATCACTAACACTTAAGGGGAGATTGTTGGAATCACTCCTAAACTATAATTCAAGAGTTGGTAATTAATATGTAATAGTTAGCTTAATTATGGCTTTTATGTTAGTAATCAAGGCTAGGCTCATGTAGAAAGCCCATGAGCCTATGCCAAAGCCCATTATGGGAAAGGAAGGGAACTTGCATGTTGCCCTAGTTCCTTCCTATAAATACCCATGTAAACCTTCATTTGAAGGTTGGTTGTTCATCTTATCTCAATACCTACGCATAAACTTTTATCATTCATTCGTGTATTGTGTTTGCTTGTTCAACCGATCTATCTCTTATCTCATTTCTTCATATTGATGCTTGTGTTACATAAATGGGAACCTAACAGAAGTCGACGTGACACACTCCATAATCCAACCAATCATATGGGCATGAAAACCAAAACCAATAAGAATATTCCGCATAAATTTCCAATCAACAGTATCGTAAGCCTTTTGAATGCCAACTTTAAAAGCACATCTAGCAAGACCACGATCAACATGATAATTATGCATAAGAACCTAAGAAAGTAAAATATTATCCGAAATCCTTCTACCCGGAACGAACGCCGGTTGGTTCAAGCTACCTAAGGATGTTAGGCTGCTCTTGATACGGTTAGCAATAATCTTGATAATACATTTGAATAAAACATTGCAACACGATATAGGCCTAAATTCATTAATCCGAGATGGAGAAGTAACCTTAGGAAGGAGAGCGATAATAGTATGGTTAACTTCTTTAAGAAGTTTACCATTAATGAAAAATTCCTGAACCGCCCTAGTAACATCCGTAGACACAATATTCCAAGCTCCTTTGAAGAAGGCAGCAGTGTACCCATCCGAACCAGGAGACTTGTCATATCCCATAGAAAGTAAAGCATCTTTAACTTCTTGAGCTGTAACATCCCGAACCATATTTAGAGCAATAGTAGGGTCAATAGTGGATTGAAAAAGATCATGATCATCAAACGGAAGAGTATACCCCTCTTGACCAAGGAACGAAGCATAATGACTAACAAAAGCATTAGGGACATGTTCACCATCAACCCGCACCCCATCACTATTGTTGATAACATCAATACGGCTTCTAGCATTTCGAATATTCACCACCTTATGGAAATAAGCAGAGTTAGAATCCCTAACTCGAAGACACTCCACCTTAGCTTTCTGCTTAAGAAACTTCTCCTCCAACAAAATAGCATCATTATGTGCGTTAAGATAACAAGATTCCGCTTCCCGAATATCAATATTAAAAGGATCTAAATCAAGGGCACGTTGAACAGTATCTAACTCATGACGCAATTTAATAAGCTTCTCATGATCTAAATCCGTCGAACCTCATTTTGCTTAGGGGATTCGTTCATTCCCCTTATATTCCAAGAGGTTATACTATACATGAGAACCACCTGCAGAGGAAGTGTTTTCTTCCTTTTGATTTTTGACATTAACAACCGGCTGATCATGCATATCAATTAACTCGTCAACCTCACTATCACTATCCAAATTAGTGTCACCACTCGCCTCATGCACCAACAATGTCTCATTGCCCGTATAAAAAATACAATCCTCACTACTTAGCACATCAAATGAATTTTTCAATGAAACTAAGTTAATGTTATCACTAATATAAGTTTTAGTGACGTTTTAACCATTAGGAGGCTATTGGGTATTCATCAAACCTGCTTGTGAATTAGACTTCGTACCTTTATCAACTTCAGGTTCCACAGACGTGGTAGATTTAGGAACATCATTATTAGCATTAGAATTAGATATAGAGGTACCTGGTTTCATTTGAGATGTTGAGGCTCCACCCGAATTGGTTTTAACTACCGGTCTATAATAAGATGAAACCTTAGGCTTTTGAAAACGCACACCCATCAATCTGTTTTTTACCTTGTTGCTTACTTTTTCCTTTCTTCGAATTAACCTCAATGAATCCCTCATCATCAACCGACGGTTTCACAACCGCTTTAACACTTTTAGGACAACCATTATCATCATGATCAAAGATCTTACATGTTTCACACCTTGGCGGCTTCCACTCGTATTCAATATCAAGAGTCTCCAACGAATGACCTGAACCATTAGGGTATGGAATCGCCACCACAATTGAGTCAAGAAAAACTGTCAATGATGAGACTTCCACAAGGACACGGGCATAAGAATTACATCCCCAAGATTTAAGGCACATTGCACTAGTATAGGCATCTAGCATAATGGGGTGCCCAAGTTGAGTAGAAATTAGGGTTAGACCCACTTCGGAATAAGCTACTAAAGGAACGTTGTGGATCTTTACCCAAATCGGAACTTAAGTTATTTCATCTTTCTTAAGTGTGGGATTAGGAGTCCAAATATTCAAGATAATATGCACAAGACGAATCAACCACGGACCTTCCTCCAATACCCTTTCCATACCTTCTTTAGTCTCAAATTGAAAGAGGAAAGATCCATTAATAAGCATAACCTTTTAAAGACCAAATTTAGCCCATGTGTTCCGAACATAACTTTCAACGATTAGAAAGCAAGTCGCTTTCCAATAAAATATCCGTAAATTGTATTAGCATATCGGTTGCTTATCTCATTTACTACTTCCAATGGAATTGTAACATTAGCCCCAGCTACACATTCTAAATTTTTTTTGACAGTTTTACCCACTTTATTAACATGATAAGACAGTTGTTTATGGTTTTATGCTCTGTATTTTTATGTTTTACTACTTTTTACTTGTCAAATTTTATATTTTCTGTTTCATATTTTTTATTCGCAGTTTTATCATTATAAAAATAATAAATTAATAAAAAAATTAAAAAATAAATAGAAAAGGTGTAGTTATCACAAAAAAAAAGGTACTAATAATCAAGGCTTTTCCTATTACTATTGAATTGTTTTTGTGTAAAGGTGATAGCATTAGTTACCCATAGACCCTTACTATCCCCTTTTATCCGTCTTATTGACAGGTTAAAATAGTTTTTATGGTTTTATGTTCTGTGTCTTTTGTCTTTTAATGCTTTTAACTTGTCAAACTTTATATTTTATGCTTCATATTTTTTTGCGGCATGTTCTCACTTTATTAACAGAAGAAGACAAGTTTTTATGATTTTTCGCTCTATATTTTTTGTGTTTTAATACTTTTGACTTATTAAACTTTATATTTTTTGTTCCATACTATGTGTTTCGCAGTTTTATAATAAAAACAAAATTATACAAATAAAAATAATAATGAAAAAAGTTACGGGGTATTACAATCATTTTTAAAAAATTAGCAATAATCTATACTTTTATGTAATAAGTCATTACTCCGCAATAAACTTAAATCTCCAGGTCTACATTAGTATTCTTTGTGCCCGTAACGTTAGCGGAATGGAAGGGACATTAAGCGTGAAACAAAAGTTTAAGGTTGCTTTTTATGGGAAGTGATCCACCACATTTATCACCTCCATCACGAGCGAACCACTATAAACACCCCCACCACCACGCACGAACCAAGTAAGAAAATAATAATGGTAACCATCACCTTTCATGAACCATGGAAAAAAGAAAATAATGGTGGTAACCATCACCTTTCATCAACCAGGAAAAAAGAAGATGGTGGATAATTTGTTATGGGGGCCCGGTCCAAACGGTAACCTTTAAAAAAAAGAAAAAAAAACAACTTTACCATTTTATTTACCTATAAATACGCTCATACCTCATCATTTTTATACAAAACTTTTCATTCTATCTTTATATTTACGGTTATTTTATATTCACTCTTGTAAAGCATAAAATACCAAGATTCTATAGTGCTCGCGCGCGCACGCGCGCGGGGGGGGGGAGGCGAGGCGAGAGGCGAGATTGATCAAAATAAATTAAAGTCATAGTTCTAGAGAGAGAGTAGATAGAGGGTGAGAGAAAATATGTGTGCTTTATTAGAAGGAATGAGTTACACAAACCTCAAGCATACCCTCAATGGAGAGACATGAAAGGTATTTATATGCTAGTTACAAGCTATATATCTCTAGTTTACATTATTAGTCCTTGCGATATAAACAAGCTAGCAACAAATACAATTCCCAGATATAACTTCACTTTTAAGGCTAGTCTCTCCCCCAAGTGTTGTCATAAGAGAATTGCTTACAATGTTCCATACAAGTAAATAATACAATTAAAATAAGCGCAACAACTCTTAGGAAGTCTTTATAATCCTTTGTCTTCATAAGTTCCCCACATTTCTTCTTCTTTACTTGCAGACAAACAATGTAAACAAATGGACCCTCTTATATGTGGTTCATGTAAGATTTTTTGTCATACGAATTTTGAATGTTCAAATAATATTGTTGTTCCAATGCCTAACATTACAGTAAATCGTGACGAAAATGATGGGTTTAAGGAAGTTAAACGAAGAGGTCCTAATTTTAAAAAGTTTAACCGTGTACAAGTAGCCAAGAAGATGGCCTATTGGCCTGTAGCTAAACAAGGAAAGAAAAATGAGGCGTTTACATCAAAGGCTAACTCAAACTACACGTCTACATCTAGACAACAAAGCAAGGATGCAAATATAGTAAATACATTTAACACTTTTGAAGTGCTTAACAGTTTGGACGAAGGAAACAATGATAAGAATGTGCTTATTCTTTAGTCGAGTACTACAACTAAGGTAGCTACATCAGTGAACTTGGGACATAATGTGAATGAGGTGCATCAAATTAATGAGAATACTCCCCCTATTAGTATGAATTGGTGGTAACAAGTACACAGCCGACTTCTTCGAGTTTATGTGTTGAAAAGGATAGTGAGGGAGATGTGGAAAATGTATAAGTCGAAATTGCAATTTCATGGCAAGTGGGAGTAGTTACGGGACCAAGATTTTGTACGAACACTGGAAGCAAATGAAAGATGATGATCCATATGATGATGATGTTGAGTACAATGCTCCGATTTATCCAAAGATCAATTGCCTTTCTGTGACACTTAGGATATCAAGATTATCTGTCGAAAGAAGTCATAGATTATGTTTGGAGTCGTTTTAGTCAAATGTAACCTAGTTATATTCGTTACTTCATTCTTAGAAGTAAGTTTTCTTGTTATGTTAGTTTTACCGCCTATGTAACAGGCTGAGATGTGGGATTTCACCTATATCCGTTGTACTTAAACGTTTTTTGAAGTAATACATTTACCGAGGAAACCCTTTACCCAAAAACACACTATAAACAAATCTTAATAGGTTATACTCTCCTCCAATTAGTTAGCCTTCTTATTTTCTGTGACAAACGAAAATTTTCGAAATCTATTTTAATAATAAATTGTGTTTATTATCACTTATATTTCATTTTTGAACTTTTTCGAACTCCTTTGACTTGAAAACGAGAGGTTATCTCGCAAAACGTGAAAACCGCACACAACGCATACCGGCACAACTGTAACTCAATAAACATTTTAATTTGACTATTATACTATTTATGAAATACTAGTCATATAAATACTTGTTTTTCATGAAAAAATTGTTTTAAAAACAATGGTACGAATTTCTTGTCTTGAATCGATCATTATCGAGCCCAAACAAGTCCCAAACATCAATTTTATAAAAGATTACATAAATTACACAGATGGTCCATGAATAATATTTAGTGTTTACCACTTCCACCCCCCCCCCCCTCTCTTTCACCAACTTGTCAAATACATTTGTAATATGGCATTGACGTGACTGTGGTGATAATGGTGATCATACAAACTAGTCTAAGTTCAAAACTAGTACATGTGTCCTTTAATTATGGCGTAAGTTCAAACTCTATCCTTGTGTCCTCCGGTCATGGCATTATAACATTAACATCTCTTATATATGTTGGTCGTGACCGGCAGATGAAAGCCGTCACACAATTGATTACTTATTTTTTTCTCTATTAGGCTATGCGCAACAACGAAGGTCGACATATGCAAATGAAGGTCGCCCTTTGAGGGTCGTCTGTAGGTCGCGATACATTTCGGTCGAGATCACGATCGATGTCGTGGGTTTGTTTTGTGTGTGTTTTAAATTAAATTAAAATTCATTTTTGTAAGGTATGTTTGTAGTGTAGGTCACCAGAGAAAAGAAGCTGATGTATCAGACAAAACGAAGATCGTCCATAAGGCTGTCCCCAGTAAGGAGGGTCAATCCCTCTCATTTTCTCTGTCACGTTAGCTTTCTCTTTCCAGCGACCTTCAGGCGGTGCCCCAGTAAGGGCGACCATGATCAATTTTTTATTTTATTTTATTTTATTTTATTTAAACATTTTTAACACAAACTAAAATTTCATTAATAATTAAAATGTTACATAATAATTCTAATAAAATAAAAACATTACGAAACTTATTAAAACATTACAACACTTATTAAAAACTAATAATCTAGGTTGTGCCGTGCCAGCGTGCCTTGATCGAATCTTTGATTTCCTGCATTTTTTGTCGTTGTAGTGCGGGCAAAGATGGGTCGATTGGTGTGCAATAGAATATGATGTCTTTTTCATATTTCTTTTCTCGCTCAAATTCAAGTTTTTCTTGTTCTAGTGCCAATCTTTTGTCATCCATTTCCGCTTTCTTTTGCTCCAGCTCCAACTCCTTTTGCCTTTGCTCCAGCTCTTTCTTCTTCAAGTCGTAGTATCCGTCTGCTAGCTCCCTCTTCTTTCCCAATGCCATGTACTTAATGCTTTTCCATTTCTCGGCTACACCTTCCATATAGGTAGATTTGGAACTCTTCGACGATTTTTTCTTATTCTTCTTAACGGTATCACGACCAGTTGGTCGCTCAGGCACATCCGAGTCGGTTTCAGAAGTCCTTGCTTTTTTTCGACCCGCATCTTGGCTTAAAAAAGCCGGCATCTCATTATCCCTCAAAACCTCATGGTCCTTCAAAATTTCCCAACAATGCTCCAATACAAACGCATGATTATACACTATTTGGTATTCTTCACACGCTCGTCTGTAAACAGTGAGGTAATTCTGACCACTTCCATAATTCCTATAAGCATTGTCGTAAATGGCACAAAACTGACCAACTCTAGGACGAATCCTATTTTTCCACTTGGTAATAATCGAGTTGTACGTTCTTTCTGCACCAACCTCTTTTTCAAAGTAAGTAATCACTTTCTGCCAAAATCCTTTAGCATTTTGGTCGTTTCCCGTTATGCTATTCTCGGACGTATCACACCAAGCATTGCACAACGCGATCTCTTCTTCGCATGTCCAAAGCGACGAATCATTCTTGGTTTCTTTCTCAACAACCTTCTTCTTAGCCTTTGTAGCTCGTTTATTAGGTTTGACCGGTGACGTCTCTTCATAAATTGTGTTGTCGTCATCATTTGTAGCCGAATCGTGATACGATCCATGAGCCGAACCTTGACCCGAACCGTGATACTCTTGAGTCGGATAACCCGAACCAGTTCCCACATAAAAATCAGGATTGGTGTATAATAGTTCTTCCAAATCACAAGCATCAAGATTCATACGGTTAACCGGAGAATAATGTTGATAATTTGAATATGAAGACGTTGATTAATCCATTGTTGGACGATTCACCGATTCGGGTGAGCCATACATAGATTGTTGGCTTCGACGGGAGTGGCTTTGTTGTTGTTGTTGGATGTTTTGATACGGTGGAACAAATGGACAATTCATAGGACGGTTTATAAAAAATGGATTGTTAGTTTGTTGTTGTGGAGTTTGTTGCGATTGATAATCCAAAGTAGCGGGTCGGAAATTGACGGTTGGTGAGACACCGGTTAACCAGAAATTCGGATCCGGTGTTAGTTGCGAGATATTTTATGCCAATCGGGATTTTCGGCCTTTTGTTGTGGTGTTTTCTTAAACATTTTGATAGAGATGATTGTGAGATTTTTGATAGAGATGATTGTGAGATTTGTGGATTAAGTGTGTAAATATGTTGTGTATTTATAAGGTAGTTTAATAGATTTTATTTTATTTTATTTTTATTTTTATTTTTATTTTCAAACGGTCAAAATCTAACGTTCAATTTTTTTTTTCTAACCGTTACATAACGATTGTAAAATTTAATTGCCTTGTTTCATTCGATCGTATACACGACCAAATTGGGTTCAAAATCACCAACGATCGATTTGACACAGAAGGCCGATCGATTTGGAATCGATCACCTTTGTCGATCGTGGTTGTCCACTGAGGGCAGCCTAATCACTGTTGTGCATAGCCTTACTACATTAGCAATCTTTATCCTCATTATTTAGAAGCTTTCTAAATATTCTTGAGGTTTCATTATTGTGTTTCCACTATAGCCAAAAGAAATTCTATAAATCTTTGAGCATATAATTTTTGTAACACTCCTTTTGTGCTTTTGGTGACACTTTTTTACTTTTGATAACATTTCTTTTTAACTTGTGATGATATTTTTTTATACGTCACTAGATCGACATTTTTATGTGTCACTGTTCCATCTTTTTCATATGTATTTGACAACAATTGAAGTTATAGTATATCATTTTTTTATAGACTCTATAACAATAATTTTTACCTATATTTCATAAACTAGCTAGTCAAACACTCAACACCCTCAATAATGATTTATTACAAAGTCAAGATATGACAGTACGTTCAAACAAACTATAAGTGCCATACATTATCATTGTTTTTTTATCATATAATTATCTCCGAACAAGTATTTTTTTTTTTTTTTTTTTTTTGAATGTATCAAAACTAGTGTAAACTTAGGCTAGTCGCAGTCGAAGGGTTGAAATCGGTTGGGCACCACCTTTGACCGACGATTGTGGTGGATCGGTCGCATCATCGGTCGAGGAGAAAAAACATATATATCGGTTGAAATCTCGACCGACAATTTACGCACTAAAATATGTCCCACTTGATATTTAATAAATAAAAAAAACTTGGTCATCGATTGTGACAACTTGGTCGTGTCTGGTCATCGGAGAGAGAAAGCTGATGTGGCAAGGATGACCCGGATCACGATTGAGACTAGCCTTATATTATTACATGTAAATTTATATTATTACTCCATCCGTCCCAAAATTTAAGTCCAATTTGACTTTTTGACTTTTTGACTCAAACTTTGACCTTAAATATTTTTATTTGTATTATATAACACTTGATGAAAATTATACCAAATGAAAATACATTTCAAACACAATCCATTTATATATTTTGCATCAAGTATTATATAATACAAATAAAAATATTTAAGGTCAAAGTTTGAGTCAAAAAGTGAAACTGGACTTATAATTTGGGACGTACGTACTACATGTTTTATCGATTAATCACATTATTATGTACTGAAATGCTTGAATTTATTTTACTATTCAATTATTCATCATCTTTTTCATTATACGTATTTTCAGATTCATATATTTCATTATTTCAAGCTTGTCATTTGGAAAGGATAGATA
Organism: Chrysanthemum seticuspe; assembly: GCA_019973895.1. Taxonomy (NCBI): domain Eukaryota; kingdom Viridiplantae; phylum Streptophyta; class Magnoliopsida; order Asterales; family Asteraceae; genus Chrysanthemum; species Chrysanthemum seticuspe. The sequence goes on along the minus strand of BPTQ01000001.1, from coordinate 274,131,697 downwards.
ATAACGTATTTGATAAAGTTAGAGAATATTTCAAGCCTCATTTAATTTTTCTATAAACTTTTTGGATTGAGATGCTAAAACTTTGTGCTATCCTTGATTAGTTTCAATAAGTCATTTTATTTTGCTTACCACTAAATCCAATGCTTACCAAATGACAAATCCCCACCATTCATCTATTTTAATCTAATGGTGAGAATTAACCTAAGATTTAAAAGATAAACCTAATTTCATGTTTTTTTTCTTGTCTTTTTGTTTTTCTTTTTTATTCAAATATTTTTTTTGTCTTTTATTTTTAAATTCATGTTTTTTTTTTAATTCACGCTTTTTTTTTTAATTCGCGTTTTTTTCTTCGTTTTCGTCTGTTTTCGTTTTTTTTTCCGTTTTCATACGTTTTCGCCCGTTTTCGTCCGTTTTCATACGTTTTCGTCCATTTTCATCAGTTTTCTTTCATTTTCATACGTTTTCATCCGTTTTTAGACGTGTTTTTACGCTTTCATACGTATTCGTCTGTTTTCTTACGTTTTCATTTGTTTACATTTAGATTAAACAACTTAAACAAGTTGATTTTGCTTTAAACACATAGTTATTTAGTGTACTTTTGTTTATTATTTAAGTTGTGATTGAATTTGTGTATTTAATGGATACATTGTGAGTATTTCAATAGGTTTTACAACGGGATTTGAATATATCTATGGTTGATCAGTGAAGAAGCTATGGTTAAACAAAGCACAACATCTTCATAAACAAACTGAAGAAGCTCAAACACATGTTACTTCACAGGTGATATCACGTGTGGTATCACACGTGATATCACAGGTGATTTCACAAGTGATATCACAGGTGATTTCACAAGTGATATCATCTGTGATATCACAGGTGATTTCACAAGTGATATCATTTGTGATATCACATATGATTCAACAAAATAGAAGAAGTTGACATATCTGTGATGTCACCAGTGATATCAAATTCTCCTCCAAAAAGTTGAACATCATGAGAATGAGATACACAAAAAATTAGCAATAAAAGTGTGGTAGTTAGTAGTTATTCAAAAAATCACAAGTGATATTCTGAATATCACAAAGTGATATTCAGAAAATCACAAGCGATATTCAAAATATCACAAAATGATATTCTAAATATCACAGAATATCACTTGTGATAGTCCGAAACATATGAAAACGTAATACGTAAAAAAACGGACGAATACATATGAAAACGGACGAAAACGTATGAAAGTGTAAAAACACGTCTGAAAATGAACGAAAACAAAAGAAATCGGATGAAAACGTATGAAAATGGACGGAAACGTATGAATAATGGACGAAAACGTAAGAAAACAGACAAAAACGTATGAAAACGGACGAAAACGTATGAAAACTGACGAAAATAGATGAAAACGTATGAAAATGTATGAAAACAGATGAAAACGTATGAAAGCGAAGAAAAAAAACGCGAATTAAAAAAACGTTAAAAACGTGAAAAAAAAAAAAAAAAAAAAAAAAAAAAAAAAAGACGTTAATATATAAAAACGTGAATTAAAAAAAAAAAAAAAAAAATGGACTTAGGTTTATCCATTAAATCTTAGGTTAATCCTCACCTTTAGATCAAACTAGATGATTGGTGGGGATTTATCCCTTGGTAAACACCAAAATAAGAGTAAGCAAAAGAAAATTCCTCTAGTTTGAATATTTAGTTCTTTAAAATTTATGGTTACTTCTATGTTAATTTCAAATTTAATGTTAAAACGATACTTTTGTGGCCAATTATCACCAAAAAAAAAAAAAAAAAAAAAAAAAAAGGGATAGAACTCGGGACATGCGACTTAAAACCAAGCTAGCTATAAGCGTAATAAGGACTCTCAAGAGACCGACATCTCTCCTGCCACTTCAGCTTTTTCTCTCGTAGACTACTTCATGACCAACTTGTTGTAATAAAAAGAGCATCATCTCCATTTTTTTTTCATTTTCAATTTTTTAACAATAAAATTAAAATTTCATTAAAAAAAATTACATAATTATTCAAATAAAATAAAAAAACATTACAATAAAAAGTTAAAAACTTAAACTAAAAATCTAAACTATATTTCTCCTTTATTTGTTGCTTCATCTCTGATAGCTCCTGCTTTTGCAATTCGGGTAAAGCCTCATCGATGCGGTATATAAGCGGATGTCTTTGTCCCTTTTATTTTCTCGTTGAAATTCTAGCAGTTCACTTTGCAGTGCGAGTTCCTCTCTCTGGTTTGCAAGTCTTTCTCTTTCCAATTCCGCTTGCTCCCCACACGCCTCTTCTTGGATTTTCAATTGTCGATTCTTCAACGCTATATAAGAATCATGCGCTTCCTCTTTTTACCCAAACTAGTCGCTTTGATGCTTTTCCATTTATCGGCTATCTTGTCAACAAGACCTCCTGCAGCATTTGATGATTCCCAAGGAATAGAGGAGGATGACCCTTTCTTGTTATCTTTTTCCCGACCCATTGGTCGCACTTCTTCCCGAATGAGCGGGTTCGGATGGACCTTGACCCGTAGAATAATCTTGACGACCACTCGAACCTTGACCCGTAGAATAATCTTAACTACCAAAAAACGGATCCATATCTACGTCAAGATTAAAAGGGTTAACCGGAGAAAATCGTTGACAAGATTGAGGTTGTTGTGAGTCGAATTGGTTAAACAGTGATGGTGATTCAAACGTCGGACGATACATCAAATTGTTCTTGTTGGTAAAAAAGATTGTTGTTGTTGTTGGTTAGACAGAGGATGGAACATATTATTTTGATAATATTGGTGTTGTGGTTGTTGTGACTAATAGTTGAAACTTGGTGAGAGACCGGAGAAACAAAAATTGAGATCCCGTGTTATGTTTGGAATGTTTTGTTGGCGTCAGGATTTTCGGGTTTTGGTTCTGGGAGTTTTTTAAGACATTTTATATAGAGATGAAAAGATTATAATAAAGTGGTTTGAAATTGTGTATAAAATGATGAAGTGAATGAGGTATTTATAGTGTTAAATATTTTTACGGTGCGTTTGGTATCCCATTATGGGAATGAGACTATAACTATGAAAGTGATTAAAGGTGTTTGTTTAAGATAAGGGGGCCGACCACTATGGTAATGAATGATAGATATAATTCATACTCCATATACATCAAGTGAGCTAGGTATGGATCTTTCATAAGTGAGGGACCCACCACTACTATCAAACTCATACTCATTGTCATTCATGACAGCATACAAAACGCACCCTAAATACTATATTTTTTTAAACTATACCCAAACAGATACATTTTGTGCCGTTGGGTTTGTTTTATGTGTTAAACGATCGATTAGCTAGGCGACCTTCTTCTCCATTTTTCCTTTGGGCAACGCGTCGCTGACGACCGGCAGTGATAATAGTGACGCGTCGGTTAAGGCCGACCGACCGAGTCGTCGTCCCTTATTACACTTAGGGCCCGTTTGGTTGGGGTATATGGGTATGGGTCTATGACTTTGAAAGTCATTAATATTGTTTGGTTGGTTATGGGGGCCACCATAATGGAATGAGGATACCCAAATGTGAAGGTTTCCACATATATTATGTGTGTGGGTGGTTTCTTCATACCCTCCATTATCATTCCACTCTATACCAACACTCTTACCCATTGTGATTTATAGCGACAAACCAAACGCACCCTTAGTTCTCAAGTTGAAAAGGAAGAGGAAAGTAAAAGAAACGGAAAGTTTTTTGTGTTCTTGAGTCTTTTTTAAAGGAGGAAAGGGAAACGGAAAGGAAATAGAGATGAAGATTTGATAAGTAAATCTTCCTCCCACTTTTGGGAGGAAAGGGAAAGGAAACGGAACTATATATTGTATAAAGACTAATATACCATTTTTAATACATTTGACATTAATAATTAAAGGGTATATATGTAATTTGACCAACTTATTTTCCTTTTCCTCTCTTTCAAGAACATGATTATGATTACTTTCCTTTTCCTTTCATCTATCTCAAGAACATAACAACTAACACTTACTTTTCTTTTCCATTTCTTTTCCCTTTCCTATTCTTTTCCATTTCTCTTCCCTAAAAACTCGAGAACTGAGCGTTAGTCTTACCACCATATGCATTGATTTATAAAACTTCAATAAAAACTCATTTTATTCTTCTACAAAGCTTATGATTGAGAATCTAAATTATAATTATATCAAAAGATTGGATCGAGTTGTTTATTCTTCTAGTTCAATCCACACATTATGTTAAACTTATAAGGATACGAAACAAGTTCTATTACCACACCTTCTGTACTTTTATATATTATACGTTTTTTCATATTCTTCTACATTGTATTTAACGGTTTTTTCATTAGAAACGACCAATCTTTATGATTTTTTAAAAGTAATCGCTATGAAAGTTAAGTTGTATTTTTCTTTTTAATCCCTAAGCTGGAAGTTCTTACCTCATAACTCGTTCTATATTTAAAGAATCACGCTACTAAAAAAATAATGCGTTTACTATTCTTATTTTAAGCATAACAAATTAATTTCATCACACTAAAAATGTTGTAAACATGTACCATAGTAACTCATTATAAGAAATGGTGTATCATCAGTTGTGACTTGAAACTATACCATTTAATCAAATGGCTGAGACATTACAAAGATCAGATTTTATTTAAGCGAAAATGTGCTATCCGTGTAAGGGTGTGATTGTTTACATGTTACATCTTTCATACTTCGTTTAGACAAAGTAATGTATTGTTGTGGTTCATCATACGAGTTTAAGGATTTCCATTAAGTATTAAAGCTAAACATTCTATTTATTTTTGTCAAACAAAAATAATTCCGTCAAAAAACAAAGTAAAGCTAGTTACACTTTAGGATGAAAACTAATTTAGATGTAGTATGAGCACAATGCATTTACATAACAATGACTTTCTTTAATAAATCATATTTTCACCATGTTCTACCTATAATAACTAATTTCACTTCAATAGAAAAAAGTTTTTGCAAAGCTTTTCTTATTGTACTTTATTAAATGAATAAGCAAGTTATGTGAAAGAGTGTTTTGATCAAGTCATTCCCCAAATGACTTAGAGCATGCGGTATGATAACTCGAGTTAAGGCTTAACTTTGCGTCACGTCAGCGTCACATTAGCTTTAACATCTTAACTTTAATTAAAAAAAATCTCTTATTATAACTCAACTATAACTCAACATTTTGGGGCTCACTTTTATCATAACTCAACAAAAAAAAATTAAGTTAAGCCATAACTCAACACACGATGTGGTAACTTGCACCTTAACTCAGCGTCACATTAGCTTTAACATCTTAACTTTAATTAAAAAAAAATCTCTTATTATAACTCAACTATAACTCAACATTTTGGGGCTCACTTTTATCATAACTCAACAAAAAAAAATTTAAGTTAAGCCATAACTCAACACACGATGTGGTAACTTGCACCTTAACTCAGCCAAGTTAAGTCATAACTCTGCGTTGCCACCATAACATGCACCTTAACGCAACCCTTAACTCAAGTGCACGGTGTGGTAATTTGCCCCTTAACGCGATTGAGTTAAATTTAACTCAACTTGTGAGTTACCATACCGCATGCTCTTAAGGAACCTCAAGTCATTGAGGTAAAAAAGCTTTATCTCTAATGGTAAAAAGTTTTTAAATTACTTTTTAGATGAAAAAAAGTCATTGGTGATTTGGTGTACCTTCTATTGAAGATGGTCTAAATGATTAAGATATTAGCTTGGTTAAATAACAGTTTATTGTCGAGGTGTCATTAACAATTACTACTTGTTATTATAAATTAATGAACTAATATTTAACTAAAATATTAAGAAGTACAATATTCTTTATTAGTAGTGTCTTTGTCTTCTACTTACAAATTTAACTAAAAATTAAGAAGTGCAATCTTTATTGGTAGTGTCTTTATCTTCTAGTTACAATTTCGAATCTTCCATTTGAAAATTATAGATCGATGATTTTCGTCCCACAAGCTATCTGTTTTCTTTTTTTCTTTCACTTAATTAGTCAATTTAGGTATAATAATCTTTTATATAACAAGAAAAAAATGTTTTGTGTCAATCAATTCTTTAATTAACATAAAAGACTTCAATTTTAAAATCGAGTTTTCTTATTGGTCAATAAAAATCAAACTGACTTTCATACTGTCAAACTAATCTAAACTTCGTCCAACAAAATAAATATGTATAAAATAGATGTGTCAATTTTGTTAAAAGAAAAAAAAAAAAAAAAAAAAAAAAAAAAAAAGGGGGGGTGGGGGGGGGGGGGGGGGTAACTAATGCAACCTAAATTGTTGAATTCTAAATCAATTATATGGAATTAAGTGTAAACTCAGTTTTCATGTTTTTAATAACTTTATAAAATAAAAAATACTCCTTAGACTTCATATTTTTCAAAAAACAACATATATATTGTTATTTATGAACATTATTATCAGTATAGATTAAATTCATGTATATGCACGAGATTAAAAATATCAAAATGAAAACACGAGTTATTTTAACATGTAGATGAATATAAGAGATTGTTCATATATGAACAACTCATGTCATTACTCTTTATGAGTTTAGGTAAGGATATGCGGAAAATATTTATGTTTCTTACAATTTTGTGTTTAATAATGACCAATGTTATTATTTTTTTATAAGTTTAACTTGTGCGTACACGAGGTTAAGATTAAATATGACTAAACTATTATTAACAGTAATATAAATAATATCAAAATGTGAGTTACTATGATATGAAAATAAATGTACGAGATTGTACATATAATAACGACTTGTGTAATTCTTATTAAAAGTTTAAATGAGGATATCCCGACAACTATTTTAAGAATTTGATTGTTAATTCCTCAAGAGTCACCGCGCGTTATTAAACACGCATAGTATGTACAACATGATATCATTAGTTAAATGTGAACAACAATATCAACTTCAACATCATGTCAATTAAATAAAATCACATCGTTAATCCAAAAATATTTATGCAAAATAGTAACTGATATTTCAATGTATAATGTAAAAAATTATGTTAAAACTCGTGCAAATTATTAGTTCTACACTTCTACTTATATATAATTACAAAACACTAAACACGGTCAATATTTTATATGCTCATATATTAAACTAAAATTTAAAAAAAAAAATTAATTCATGTGCAAAATTCTGTGCATACACAAAACTTATACTAATTTGAGCAAAGCTATATTAAAGAGATATACTAAAAAATGAGAAGCCGATAACGTTAGGTGGCCATTACAAATTATCTCTCTCAAAATAATTGTCATGTTTTGAGATTTTTTAAATCTTTCTTTTTCAACTATAACCTTAATTATTTTTGTTTGTGTTATATAATGCTTGATAAAAATTATATTAATGAAAATACATTTGAAACCTAATTCGTTCATATATTTTGTATAAATTATTATATAACACACAAAAAGAAATAATTAAAGTCAAAAAAAAAAATTTCAAAAAATTGAAACAGCACAATTATTTTGAGACGAAAATTTCTTGAACTAAATTCATCCTATTGTAACTTTGAGATGTAATGTCTTTTGGACGTGCTAAAAGACCAACATACTCACATATCATGAATTATAAGTTAAGCATTCCTATGTTTTGGCAAATAATAGGGAATTTATAATAGCAAAAAGTATATGCGGTGAACGTGGATCGAACACGTGACCTTCAGATCTTCAGTCTGACGCTCTCCCAACTGAGCTATCCCCGCTTGTGTTTTTACTATCTATAAACCTTTTTTATATACTTACTAAGCTATACAAGTAAAAATGGTAAATCAAGATCATTAAATTTGTGTTTTTAGTCTTTTACCAAAGTACACAGGAAACATGTCATTCTTATGTCAATGGTATTGACTATTGTCACTAGGGGTGAGCATCGGGACGAATCCCGACCCGTCCCGACTAATCTCGATACCGATAATGGGGAAAACCCAAACCGACTCCCGACCCGATAATGGTCCCGAATCGTCCCGAATCTTGATTTTGGCTGCTTTTTCTCGGGACCGTCCCGACTCCCGACCCGTCCCGAATACCGATTACCAGAAAAACGCAAACCGACTCCCGACCCGATTACAGTCGGATCGGTATCGGGAAAGGAGTCGGGTGTCGGGATCGGGACGGGAGTCGGGTGTCGGTCGGGATTACTCACCCCTAATTGTCACAGATTATGAGCACATGAATTCTTCAACAGTCATAATTACATTTTCATCACTGTAAGGGTATAAATGTCCAAACACAAATAATTTGAGTGTGCCAATCATTTTTAAGAGTGTACAAATCAACTCCCTTATAAGAATGGTATACCATATGCTGCTTTTGTTGACAGTTTTCATAAGAATTTTTTTGTCCGACTCGATCATACAACATTACACGCAAAATCGTTCTTAATCTTTAACATCATTTCGCCTACATCTTACCAAAAAAAAATAAAAATACATGTCACTTCAATCTCAAGGGACAAAACCACTCTCTAGCAAGGTATACTGTATGTAGCATAGTTCGATATTGAACCAGTTCACTTATTTCATAATTACATAATAAGGCTAGTTTTCGTATGTTTTCATATGCTACATATTTCCTAGAAAGAAAAGACAGTCAACTGCAGCCATAAGCAGATGGCATACCCGATTCACGGGTTAATAAACACTATGAAGGCTTGGATAATCATGAACGAACTTTGTCGAGGCGAGCTCTTATTTCTTCTAAATCGTCATCATCAACATCCTCTTCCTACAAATTTTCATAAACGTTTAGTCTCTTGAAAGAAAAATATGCGTATTAAAAAATAGATAGTAGTAACGTTGTATACCTCTGCTTGAGCCGGTTGTTTTAGCCGCTCCTTCCTGGCTGCTTCAGGAAGCTGTGATGCAGTTTCACCAGCTATTGCGGTTAAGACCTTATCAACCTCATCCTCAATCTCATCTTCTATGTCGTCTGAATCCAATGCAGAGTCAACAGCATCACTCACCATCTCTTCAATAATTCCCGCCTGGAAGTTGAGTTGAGTCAGTCTCGCAATACGTATACTAAAATGTTTGAAAACAACAGGTAAAGTACCTTGGTCATTTCTTTGTTAAATTCTTGCATCGTGACAGCCATTTGTGGAGCTTTCATTAAGTTGTTAACGATTTTCATAACTTCAGCACTCTTTGACATATGCCCCACCGTACGAGCAACAGCTGCAACAGATGGTAACGCCATACAAATAAAAAGTTAGCGTCTTTAGTCACCAAAAAGTGACATTGTTTTTAGAGTTATATAATAAAGCGAAAGATAGGGAATCATAAAGTGTAAGAAGAAACATACCGACACTTTCTCCTAAATGCATTGATATGGAATTTAATTGAGCTTTATTTTCGTAGAGGCGATTGACAGTTCTTCTGGAAGTCACAATTTCTTTAGCAAGTGACTGAAATTCATTTTAAATGGAAAATAAATGAATCAAGAACGAAGAATACAATATTATCAGCCATGTGAAACATAAGCACTAACTGGATCGTCAGCTAATGCAAGTAAGATGTAAGTACTAAATCTCGCATGATATAGACATGTCGTCAAGGACTGTAAATAAATCGTGCAGCAGACATAAGTGCTACATACTGCAATTTGATAAAGCTAATCAGCACTTATCAGCGTTTGCACTAGGACAAACATGTTTCCAAGAAGATGTTTCGCATCATCCTTTTAAACCTATTTTACAAAAGCACTTTTACCTCTATAATCAGAATCTGCCTAAAACTAGAAAACAGCTTATCATATTATTCTGATTTGATACAACATACGCAAATCCAAAAACTATCTCTTGCATTGCATTTTAATAACCTAATAAGCACTTTAGTCACAGATCCTAGTTGTTTATATAAGGAACCCCTAACACCCCCAACCCTATAAAACATTAACCACCTATAAAACATTATCAATGGGATGGTGGCACAACTATTTAAATTTACAAACATTTGGATACTTTTAAAAGAACCTATTGAAATAAGTGGTTCCGAATAGCAACTCCCAAACTGATTAATCATAACAGCTTATTAGAATATGCATCGCGAAACAGAAACACCTTGAAAACTAGTATCTACTGTATCTAGATCAGCAAACTTACATTTACATATATTTCATTCATGTTTTAGCTCTTGGAACTAACTTTATAAACGAATTGGTAAGCAACTTATCACCAAGTAATAAGGGTAAATGGCATTACGGGAAGCTATCTTATACCACACTTTGACCAATAACAAATGTTATTGGAACAATATAAACGCAATCCATGTCAAATATAAGCACCAACTTGATCATCATGTTCTGAAAGTATAATATGAGGCTAAGCACGTTAGAACAACCAATAACATGTTTCACATGAGCACTTAATACCTCTGTAATCAGAATTTACGAAAAACTAGACAACAGTAGCATCAGCATATTGTGTTTTGATAGCATTAGTGAATTCAATCTCTTGCATTGAATTCTGATACAGCTATAAGCCTATAAGGTAATAAGGACTTTTGTAACAAAATCTAAGTCTTTTAACTAGACATACCCTAACATTTACAATGAATCATTGGGGATTCATAACTTCTAAATTTAACAATAATAGTTGATGAGACTTGCAACAACGACCGTGTATTATGAGGCAGAACTATTTGATAAGCAAAAAACTTAGCACACATGTTAGAAGTACAGTAGAATTAAACCTAAAGAGTGTTTTGAGATTGCTTATTAAATTCCTTTTGAAATAACTTATATAGATAAACAGATTCGAGTAAGCACTCCCAATCTGATCATTCAAAACCACTAATCTCCGTATCAAATTTTCAGATAGCCGGTTTGGATAAGCTATTCAAAACCAACTTCAGAATTGCTTATCCACTCTAGCTTTTCAAACCAACTGACTGGATCGTCAACTTATGCAAGTAATATCAAGGTCTGTAAGTAAATCGTGAGGCAGACATAGGAACTAAATCTTGCATTTTATAACAGCAACAACATACCCAATCCCGCCGGAGCGGGATATGGGGAAGGTGGAATGTAGAAAGATCCTACCCCTACCCCAGGATAAACCCGAAAGTAGGGAGACTGTTGAGGAAGACCTCCGGCAAGTGTATGTGTGCGGGGGGTGCATTTTGATAAAGCTAAATATATTTTTTAAGTGTTTGGACGAAGACAAACATGTTTTCAAAAAGCTGTTTCATATCATCTTACTTAAGATGTTTTCATAACCTATTTTACATGAGCACCTTTCACCTATGTATCCAAGATCTGCCAAAACTAGAAAACAGCTTATCATCTTATTGTGTTCTGATACAGGTATAAGCTAATGAGCACTTCTGTCACAAAGCCTAATTGTTTATAGAAGGACCATAACTTGGGACTCGGTATTTAACATGTTTACCTTTGGAAACTAATACTCGTATTTGTTTCCTCTGGTTATGATTCAAATCGTTATTGCCTGAAGCCTCGAATAACATATAGTTGATATCAATGTGCTCCTGACATTATTAGACAGCCATAAAACTTCACACACATTTTAAACCTTTTAATATGGCCTATTATGGGGTGTATGTCTAAGGTTACTTTCAATAAGCAACTGATAGATTATGATGATTAAGCTCATAAGCTCTTAATGACTTTTTGGATTAGCTTATAATAATAAGGTTGAAGCAAAAACTTATAAACCCATAAGCCACAAAAAAGAGCCTTATCAAAACCCTCCTAGATAATTTCATAAGCCTAAGCTACAAAACTTATCAAACCCCTAACAACCCTATAAATTTGCAAACTGACTCAAATAATTATTGCCTGAATGATATCAATAGGCCCGTGGCCGAACTATTTGACAACCATAAAACTTCACACAAATTTACATTAGGAGTACAACTAATAGCGTGTTCTGCGATTGCTTGAAAAATGCAGTCCAAACAGTAAGTCACAAAACTCATATCAAGGGAGAAACTTCACGCAAGTTCTATTAAGGGGTAACGCTGTGATTTCTTATTGGCACAAGCATCCCAGGTGTAATAACCACCACCAAGGTGGCGTAGTTGCTAAGCATTATAATGCCCTCACAAGAGGTCTTGGGTTCAAATCTCACTAGTCACACATCTTGGGGGTGGCCATGGAAAGGGTCTCGGTTATGGCCTTATGAGGATACCCCGGTCGTCTGAGTCAAAGACTCGCTCTCCTTGGTTAACCTAAATAGGGAAAACCTCATCCGTTTACCTAATAAGTAACTCCTAACCTAATTATTCAAAACCACTTATTTCACTTTCCAAACTAATAAGCATTTTGGACAAGCTATCCCATAAACAGAAAACACCTTCCAAAGTCAAAACTACTTATCAATTGTATGTTTGTTTAAAAGCTTACTTTTGAGCTTATGAGCTTCTTTTACTCGGCTTGCAATTTATAGCAGCTCATCCGCATATTTTCCTAAGTTTCAAGTTAATCATTCAAAAACCACCACCAAATAGTCTAGTACTAAGGCACCTAACCTCCTCACAAGACGTCCAAGGTTCAAACCTCACTAGGTACATATTCGGGGATATCTCGGTTAGGCCGCGTACATCTTAGTCAAAGACTCGCCCTCCCCGCTTACCCAGTTTAAGTTTAATCATTAAAACACAATAACTTATATTTATAAACATATAAAAGTACCCTAGCAGAGCCCATATCATTCCTCTTAGCAGCCTCTTTAATTGCTTTCTGAACACTTTTTTCTTCTCTTTGTATATCTACAAAACTCACCCCAAACTAATTAATTAAAAACTATAAACAAAACATCATAAAATTGTTTTTAAAAAAAAGATACCACGAATTTGACGTTCGATGTTGCGACACTCCTGTCGGAGACGACGTTGCCAATCTCGTAACAATTGTTGTGGGTTTGGTTTTGGCATTATCATGTTCCTCACTTTTTCCATCCTTTTTTTATTATTAAAATCGAAAGATTTGGTGATTGTTGTGATGTTTGCTCAGGAACAAGTTGTGTTTGGGTTTTAAGACTTCAACTGCTTTTGTTTAACGAGACTTTAGAAAAAGTTTTAAAAGAACATTATTTTTTGATTTTTTCAAGAAAATATTAACAAAACATGTTTTTTACTTTTCTAAAAGAATAAATTGCAAAAATCGTCCTTATGACATGTACATATTGCATGTACAATCCTCACCTTCTCGGAAGTGCACGCGTCGTCATTGTGAGAAACTATTGATGCGGATATCGTCCCAGACCGAAAATGAAATGACGAAAATGCCCCAAAGTGAAAGATGTAGTCTCACTAAAGTCAAAGGCATTTTAGTCATTTCATTTTAAGACATAGACGAATTCTACACCAAATGTTTTTCACACGGACGATTTTAAAAAGGTAAGTATTGCGCAAGCATTTTGAACATACTAGAGGGATGACTTTTGCAATTCACTTAGGAGCCGTTTGGTTTGGGTCTTTAGGTTGGGTTTTTTAGTTAACAAGACTTTAAACATGTGTTTGTTTGATTATTCAACTTTAGGATTTAAGATTTATTTTTAAAAAAAAAGTTACGCTATTTCAAATCATAGGTCCAAAGGGAGGATTTCTGACATTGTGGGTTGATTTATAACATTGTTGGGTCACATCTCTCTCTGCATTAGTCCATTTTTATAAAATAACTTAATAAATTTAATTTGAATACTTTTTATTAATTATTAAAATATTACTTCCTTCGTTTTAAATTATAGTCCATATTTTCTTTTCGGGGTATTTCAAAATAATTGTCCACAAAAATTTGACTGGTTGAAAACTAAAATAACCCCATGTGATTTTTGTCTCGTGACAATAATTTTTTGAGACGGAGAGAGTATTTTTTAATTTAATTATATTATTTTATCTTACATCATTATTTTTCCATCTCTTACATTATATATATATATACTAAAGATGGGGAGTACAAATCCCCCAAAGTAGGTGCATTAAATGTCATCTTTGTCAAAATGGCAAGAATAGTCCCTGAGGTTTAAGTGGCGTTGCAAGCTAAGTCCTTTGTAAGTTTGGCAAAATGGCAAATATAGTCCCTGAGGTTTAAGTATGGCAACAATAGTCCCTGAGGTTTAATTGTCGTTGCAAGCTAAGTCCTTTGTAAGTTTGGCAAAATGGCAAAAATAGTCCCTGAAGTTTAAGTGTCGTCGCAAGCTAAGTCCTTTGTACGTTTCACAACACTTCCGCCGCAACGCGCGGGATCACCCGCTCGTTAAATTCAAAGCCTAAACACACCTATATATTAAACGGGCCCTTAATTCTTTTGAAAACAATATTTATGGATTTAGTTGTCATACTATATTACTATACATAACTTGTTGAACTCTGTTAAGGAGCTCAGCCGCCTCATGTGTAAGGAAACTAAAAGTATCAAGCGCGAAAATTATTAACACGCGTTGATTTCAATGCATGCTTTCTCGTACTTTGTCACTTTATAGGGGGTGGCTTTCAAATGTTGTTTTCAAAAGAATTAATTTTGCAATTTAAAAAATGCTAGCAGCACTACTTGTTGCTCGTTTGTTTTTCACCTTTATATAATTACAAAAAATTATATATAATTTCCAATCCAAAACTTTTTAAGGTTGCTAAATTTTGGGTGTATGTTTGTGTTTGGTAGGGTTCAGGTTAGCAAACTTGATTAAGTAAACGATAAGTAAATGATTAGTGAGTATATTTTTTTGAAAGGCAACAAATTATAAAACCTGCAAGATGTTTGGCGTAATTATAATACAAATTTTCGACCCAATAACTCGAGAACTACGATACCAAACAACTTCAAAATTACACTCAACCAAACGGCTCACAACCAATACGAATCTAAACCTACAAAGGACTTAATATCCACGGCTTTGAAAATCTACCAAGTGAAAGTACAAACTCTACCAACTAAACCCAGATATAACGTTTAACCAATAAGAGCAATCACACGGTAGAAAGTATGAAAAACCCGATCATGACCCTAACACTCTAACAACTGAAACGAAATCCGTAGGAGTCTCAAACCAAATAATTCCGACCACGCAATCTACCCGAGTGGTTGGAAAGCGAAATTTATAGATTGTTGATAGAGAAAATACCCCAAATCGTTAAACCACAAATCATATATTACCATGACCTTTACTAGCCCTGTCGTTTATTGCTAATACGACTTTTGTCAAAACACAACATTGTTAAATAGGTTGATGGTTAAACTGCCAACAACCGTAAACTACGTAAATCCAAACATAGCTAGTTTAATAAACTCGATAAATGCTTGGCTATAACATGATTCAAAACCCGTTTAGATCCAACCCTAGCCCTTTATTCTCATATCTCCATCGGGTCGGGCTTTGAGTCTAAGGTCGGACCTAGCTTATTGCGAGCTTGTTATTGGGAACCACTTTAGCAGCCAAAATTGTATGTGATACCCTTAAAAGAATTTAGAAACCATGAGATAAATTAATCTTAACAGAAAATTATTGCGCTTACAAAATCTAAACTGGTTATGATATTAGTCATATGCAAATGAAAGGTTGATAATGTATATTAGGTAGTGGTAGACCAACAATTTGTAGATAATGTATTATAGGAGTAAAAGTTTAAAAAAATATGAATACATCACTACTCTATCAACAACTGAAAAACTATATTTTAATCTCATTGATTTGTTGTTTCAACTTTCAACTTTGCAAACATCATAACTACCAAATCACCTAACTTGTTTATCGTTTATCATTGCTTATATTATAGCATCAACGGGCGGTAATCCCGCGCGTTGCTACGGAAGTGTTGTGACCCGTTATATTTTAATGTAACGGTCTTTTAAAGTTTAATTATGGTACATCGTTAGTCTTTGAAGGACCTAGTTTGCAAAGACAATTAAACCTTAGAGACTATTTTCGTTAAGTGGCTATACATACTAATTAATGCTACAAAGGACTTAGTTTGTAAGGGACACTTAAACCTTAAGGACTATATTTGTCAAATTGCTATAGATAGTATTTAATGGTAGAAACTGGAGGATATTGGATTTCACATACACATCATAACATTAACATCATGAGCTTATAGATGATTTTAGAGAGAGAGAAAGTGAGATATTCTAGTAAGAGAAACTTGTGGAATATTAGATTACCAAAGAACATCCAACCCTCTACCTTGCTAGGTAGAGGGTATTTATAGGTTACAAACTAAACGACCTCCTGACGGCCTGTGGGTCAGGGATACAGTGGGTAAAGACCCGTCCTTCCTCCACGGTGTTGCACTAAACTAAACTATGCTGCAAACTAACTAATAAACTCCTAAATAACGAAACTAACGACAAATCTACGAGCTAACTTATGCTAGATAATAGTTGGGGTGACCGACTCTTCACTATGGAATTTTCTAATTCCTAACAATCTCCCCCTAAGGGAGGTCACCCAATGTTTTACACTTCAAATCCTAGCATTCTATTCTTGACTTTGTTCTTGAGCTCGTAGACTTTAATACTTCAACTTCGCAATCATTGTGCATAAGTAGTGCAACTTCAAAGTCTGCATAGATTTGTACTTTAAAGTGGAGGTCTTTAATGATCCATGAGATAATAATTATGAGCCATCTTTTGAGATCATCAGCTATGAAAAATTCACTGAGACATCCATTGTGGTGTTGGTATTATGTGATGTTGTGACTTTAGGACCGACATGCTCACATTCTGGATCATGATATCTTCTCATCAGAGTAGCGGAAGCTTTAGTTGATTCATGATATTGGCAGCAGCGTAGCAGAAGCATGGAGTGAAAATATCAGAGTCATTGATGCACTAATCATGATTTCTTTTGAGATTAATGTGTTAAGTGAGCATGTGGCTATGGATTGACCGCTTCATTCTGATCAGCTGCAAACGTCGGGTGTACCTGCATACAACAGTTAGCAATAAATCGCACGAAAGTGTCTTTGATCACTTTCGTTGAATTGAGGTACACGGCCCACGGTTCCCCGTTGATCAGTACATGTACTGCCTGTGATCAGGTATAATTCCGAAGAATTTCCTTGACAGGGTTTCGCAGCTGCTCTAGCTGTTCTCAAACCGGAACATCTCAAAGAAGACAACACGGAGTGAGTGAACCAGCGAATTTTAAGTCCACTGATTGATGAAAAGAGATTTGAAAAAAAAACAATCGTGTATTGCTCAATAGAAATTGTTTTTGCAATACAACGAAGGTTTTATTAAAAATCAATTATCAATCATAAAAACACCTTTTGGTTTGAAAAATGAGTACACGGTCGATGTGCTAAAGAAAAGAGTTGTTAAGCACAAAGACCGGTTTTTCAAAGGTATCCGTCAATCCATAACCTGAACCAGGATTTATTCAAGACTTGAATCGCCCCATTGTTTCTGTTCAGTTGTCACATGGTTGATCTAATGAATAGATCTCACATGCCACCTACCAGGAGCTTGTTTGATGTTGGCTCCAGAAGGTTTTCCATCTTCATTGTGAATATGTATGCATATCACTCAGATGTTCTGGCAATACCACAAGGATAATGCGTAGGACTCAAGATATAATCTCTCTTTCCACATTGTGTGAAGCAGAGAGTCTTCATTAAAAGTGTCCTAATGAGATTGATTGATGATCTCGAGGCTCTAGACTCAATTTTGTGCATATTTGGATCCTGTGCCGGAGACTAGGGAGAGGGTCTCCTTCTTCAATATCAACAATCTCTAAGAGAAAGTCGATAGATAATGTCGGTTCCCCGTGAGAATGAAACAAGTCCTTTTAAGAGGAACTTGAGTGGTTTGGAAAGTTGAAGTGTAGTGCGTCACTGGGTCCATGACGTCTTGTCTTCAATACCGATGTTACCATCAGTAGCATATGAATTGAACCCGGTTTCTGCCCTAAGGTTGAATAAATGGAGGGCTATTTGTTTTCACCCTTTTCTCATTCAATTCTTTTTAATTCTTCAACCCCTTCAGTGCTTACCGAGACTTCATAGCTAGAACCTTGTTGGGTTTATTTCAGTACTAGCTCAGACTCAGTCCGCACTCTTCCCATATCTCATTTTTCTCCTTTTATCATCATACCTAAGAACTCTACACTAACTAGTGAATAGTCCCTGGGTAGATCCCTCCGGTTCTGGCGGATCATGGGAACCAATACCTAACCTTATCATTCTTATATCACCGTACATAAAGTAAAGTTGGTCGGTCTATTAGGTATTGTTCATCTGCCATTGGAACCAATTGAAAACCATTTGAAAATCAATCCAGATACTTGTGATATATTATCAAAACATTTTGTACCTGAGTTGTTTTTGATATTTTTAGAATAAGTGCTCCCCCTCAACATGTGCATCAAATGTTTGAAATCGTTTTGCACACAGAGGCAAGAGGAAGAAATTACATCTTTGATTACCATTTTCTAAAAAATATCACCATCACTTCCTTGATCAAATCAAGTAGATAAAGCATTTTCGGGAAGGATGAGGTTTTCATGATTTTGCTCCCCCTCAATATGTGCTTCTAAGTTTGAAAGAGGGTTTTGCACATACTGGAGGGAACCCTTTTTGAAGTGCAGACATGATCACCACAAGATTAGAAGCCATATAATATACAATCAAGGTGCCTTAGAAAAATTTGAAAGTTGTGTACCCTGATGTTTTTTTGAATTTGCAAAAAAAAATGCTCCCCCTTAATATATGCTTCGAGATTCGAAAATTGTTTAGCACATATTAGAGAGTAGTATGCACAAAAAAATTGGTCATCTTTTAACATCTTTCATATTTATATCACATTTTCTCCCCCGATCAAAAATTTCAAATCCTTTGAGATTTTGGATCTCAAGTGATCTAAATATGTATGAGACAAAATATTTGTTGGAGAAAAATGTGTCCGGTTTTATATGATCAGAAGTGGACAACACAGATGTTCCCCTTTTTTACAAGGGGAAACCACAGTACATAACCTAGCACTATTACATGCATTACAGTTGTTCACAGTTAGTACACCACATATTACACATATTTAAATCACAACATGAGCTGCTTCCTGAAGATGTCTTCATTCAGTTCTCTGAAGAAGTTTGTAATGACCACCCCGAAGCCTACCACCAACAAAACTTTCAAGATTGCGGAAGATCCTTCGAGTCTTGAGTCTTCGCCTAATTGCAGCAATGAAATCTTCACACCGCTTTTTGTCATCATCAGTCCAAAAGGTAGTCTTTTCCCAAGATTTCATGTCGATTTTGATTTCTTTCACTCTGGTGTCAAGTTCTTCTTCAACCAATTTGAGAGTACCATCACTAAATTTGTAGAGCTCACATAGTCGCATAAGCATGCGAGACCCATATCTGTCGGTGAAGACGACGGCCCTAGGGGTGTCAAGAACTTTGTATTCGCGATGAAACTCATGCCCAGTTGCATTCCATTGTGGACTTGTAAGGTTGATCCTGGTTTGGTAGCTTTCTATGCCAAGCTGAAAGTCCTCAACTCGTTTTTGAATGACTAAGCCCCTGATCCAAAGAGTGACAGCTGCAGAGAGGGCCTTTTTCTCACGGACAGGTAAATGCTCAAGGTGTCCTTGAAGATTCAAGAGATAGAGATCTTCGAAATCATTTGGCAGAAGATGTTTGAAGTCGTTTTCCTCAATAGTATACTCTTTGAAGTCTGCTCTTTTAAGGACTATCTTTTTCAAATACTCATATCCATAGATAGGGAAGATCTCTACACGAACAACACTTAAGATTTGCAGCTTTGATCGAACATCATTGCGTCTTTTATCAGCACCATGTATTTCGATGTAGAACTTCTTCTTTTTGAACCACCAGTGAGAGATACCATATGAGGCGGCAATATCATACTTTTGTTCTTCTTCAGCCTAGAATAGATCAAGAACCATCTGTTCAAGCCCCTGATCAGAGTAGGTTGCAGCTTTCATCTTTGAAATTGATAGAGCTGGTCTTCTTTCAGCAGAGCGAGCACACAGATAGTCCAAGTCATGATTGAAGAAGAATTCAGCCTGAATGGTCATCTGACCAGGTTCACCACCAAGAGGAAGAGATTTGTTGACATTGAAGCGACTGATTTGCTCACTGACTTGGTCATTCAGCATCTTATGGCATTCTTCCATCTGATATTGAAGATGATTTGCATCTGAGTGGAAGACTTTGATAATTTCATAAGCTTGTCCTTCGAGATCTCTTGGAGTTATGGATGAGATACTCTTCCGTTCACAAAACCATCTAATGAAGCTTCCCATATCACCAGTGTAGTGCAGAAGAGAGTCTTCAGCTGGAACTTCATAATTATTGGTGACAATTGATGCCCAATTGTTGTCAGGAATAATCGAGTCAGACTCTGGGATGGTCCATGTAGGTTCTGGAGAAGGAGGTCTATCTTCAACGATACAACTTTGAATTGTGTCCCTTGATGGTGCAACTCTGGATGTGCTGGGGCGTTTACCTGCCAGGTAATCATCAAACCAATCTTCTTCTGATGGCTTAGGAATATGCTTAGTTGATGCATCATCTTCATCAGGTTCTGACTCTGTCATGACCTGCGACTCTTCGTGAACCATTTGAGCATCAGGAAAGGAGGTGGGTGTGGACGTGAACCTTGAATAAACCGTCGTCCAAGCAACAGATTTCTTATGAGTGCCTCGTTTACTTGTAGGACTTGATTGATTGGTAGGTTTTGGCGGTGATGATGGTGGTTGTGGTGGAGGTGTGTTGGTTGTCACAGAAGGTTCACCAGCTCCAGAAGTTCCAGCGCCCCCCGTTGGTGGTGGAGGTGGAGGAGGATCTTTACGGTCTTTCTTCAATGTTTCCAACACAATAGCTCTCCTCTTCCTTCTAGCTTCATTTTCCCTGATGTCAATCATATACTGCTCATAATTGTCAAACTTAATGGATTCTTCAAGTGCCTCATAGAGTTTCTTGTGAACCTCATGCTTGTCCTCTTCAGCTTCATACATTTTTTCACACAGAGCTGCTCTCATATCGGTGATAGGTAGGTCCTTGAATCGTCTAAGAAGTGGGGCCTCCATTGCCCATTCCACAGCATCCTTGACTTCCCCTTCAATGGCGGCAGCAACCCCTTCATTGAAGTTGAGGTGCTCCAATTTATAGACACGATCCACAAGGGAATCAACAGATTTAGGAAGTTGCCTTTCAAGGGCTTCTATCTTTTTTACAGCTTTGTCCAGTAGTTAATCTGAGGTAAGGATCTGAGGTGGTGAGGCTGGTGGAGCATCCACATCAGCAACTGTAATGACAGGTTCAGGGGTTGGTGACGATGTAGGTGGTGTTTGTACAGCTGATTGAGCAGGTTTGGGAGGTGGAAGTTCAGTTGTGAGTGAAGATGCTGACATCGGAGGAATTGTTGATGTATCTTGTTGAATGTTGACCATAACCATGGATTGTGCAGTATCTAAGGGTTTGTCATTTATGTATTGATCTCCGAAAGTGAAGTCTGTATCGAAGTCCTTGAGTGAAGATAGAGAGTTGGTAGACAGATTTGGTTCATCCATCTTCAAGGTCTCATCAGATCTTGTCTCAAGATTCTTCTGCGAGCCTTTTTGCAACAGAGCGTCAACCTTCTGACCAGATTGAGTCTCAGTAAGTGTAAGGTTTTCTTTAAGCTTTTCAGGCACTTTGTCCACTTCAGATTGTTCTTTAGCAGGAGATGATTATGTTCTTCTCTTCAGCTCATATTGATTGGTGGTGCTTGATGGAGATGATGAGATTGTTAGAAGCATGTGAGCTGCTTGTTCTGTCTCAACACTAGCAACCCCTTTTCCTTTGTCTTTTATGGTTGGGGTGGATTGTCGAGGCTCTTGATCAGGTTCTCTTAACACGATTCCTCCAACTGGGGCTTTTATATTCTGACTCTCTAGGCTTTGCTGGATCCCCATTTGCAGAGCAGCATCATCTTCATCAGCAACCTTGGAGCTATCCCTTGCTCCCTCAGTATTGTCATCAATTTCTTTTTCTACCTTCTTCTTCTTTTCTTTATGCTTTTTGGATGAGGAGTCTGACTGTTGAGGTCTTTCGCGTCTCTTTTTAGGAAGAGAGGCATAAGATGCTTTAGAGCCAGAGATGGTCTTGGGAGCATTGGGTTGTGAGGGAGTGGGTGTGACATTAACAGATGATCTTGCAGCAATTTTCATGTACTGTTTGAGGTAGTCCTTTTTCTTGATATCATCCGTGAGTAGACTATCAGGAATTGGCAGTCCAAATATTTCATTATCCATACCTCTAGGAACATATTTCAGGTTTCCTAAAACAAATTCATCTTCTGCTTTGTGAATGGTTGATTCAGTCCTAGGATTGAAGTTGTGATTATGTTGCAAGAACTGGATAACAAGCTTTGAAAATCGGATGCTGGGAATCACAAGCTTGTTCTGTTTCTTTCGGCCTTGAGCTTTGTTCTGAAAATTTGTTCTATCAGATATGAATGTGTTCATCGATAAGGAAAATCCTTCCCAAATACGATCTGAGACATTCACATCAACCCTATTGACAATGCCCCACAGAATTTGCAAGATGGGAATTCTCACTTTATCGAATCCTGATGTTTTGCCAGATAAGCATAAGTTGAGAATAGTTGTAATAGCTCTCCAGGGTTGGTACATGTGTCCAGTGATGATGTCGGATGCTCTTGAAATGCTGTTCTGATAACCTAACCCAATAAGAAAGACAATCAGATCGTCAGCACCAGATGGAGATTCAGAACGAAGGCTAGGGTTACATGGTGTGATTCCAAGAGCCTTGCTCAGAATAGCAGAATCAATCGTGAACTCCCTGTCATCCAGTTTGCAAGAGTATTGAGCTGTGATTTTGTTCCATTGAATGGTGTTCCAGAATTGTTGAATGTAAATGGTGGGAATTGAGCATTGCTTGGTAATAGCGCCGAAGAAGTTTGTGTTCTTGAGGATGTCAATAGATACTTTGAGTATCGGATTTTGTTGTAGCTTTTGTAGGTCCACATAACAGTTACTTTTTCCAATATCAGCCCATTGACTCCTGGGAAGGATTTCTTCATCTGAGAGAACTTTGGATGATGCCGAAGGGGTAACACTCTTTTCAGGGTTTGAATTTGCCATTGATGATCTGAATAAAAATACAATCAACAGTAATGGTTGGGAACGAGTTAGATAATAAATGATAAGTGAGACCACATTGAGAACACCCTTATAACATAGACACATAGAAATAGTAACTCAGAAGGAGTCCCCAAAACTCATATAAAGAGTGATTGAGAGACACAAGTGAGAAATTTCAATGAAGCTGAATCCTTAAGATAGATTTTCACACGACGAGTTGATAAGGGACTAAAAGGTTAAAGAGTGCATTGCAAAGGGATTATGTCATGAGCCAAGATACAAATGTAAAAGTGATATAACAAGTATGTATGAGGCAAAAGTAACATTTGGTTGTCGTGAGAGAAACCAAGTACCGTTTGCCAAAACATAAATGACATAGCAGATTACATAGAGTATGTTGACTCAACAAGTCGAATCAGGAGATCCTAAATAATGTGAGAATGAGATCAACTTTAGCAATACACCTTTAAACATTTTAATAACCCTAGACGCTAAAAGATCCACCAAACATGTCTAAAGTTATAGATAGATAAACTGATAAACTGGACTAATTCGCAACATGAAAGTGAACAATGTCGCTAACTTGTAAAGACAAGTCGCCATCACTAGTACCACAGACAAGTCGCTAATTGTTAAGCTCTTTAAGTCGCTATATGCAAATTCGCTAACTTGTAAAGACAAGTCGCCGTGAACAGTAACATCACCAAGTCGCTACAAATTTGTTAACTAAGTCGCTAGTTACTAATTCGCTAACTTGTGGAGACAAGTCGCTATGAACAGTAAAATAACCAAATCGTTACAAATCTGTTAACTAAGTTGCTAATGTTACTAATTCGCTAACTTGTAAAGACAAGTCGCTGACAACTAAGTCGCTACCCAAGTCGCCAGAATATAATACCCTAATTCGCCACAGCAACTTAGTCGCTAAATTAAGTGCTAACTCGCCACGATGAACATTTAAGCTAAGTCGCTATCAAGAACACAGTTAAGTCGCTACCAAGAACATTACCAAAGTCGCTACCAAGAACACTCATAATCTCTACAAACAAACCACCCAAACCACCAATCATTCATTATCATTACATGGAAACACATTACACAACAATCACGATAAAATATACCAACACTTTGTACACTTGCAACATAATAATCAACAAAACAACACGATTTAATGAAACATCGAACCTAGGTGGGAATCAAACAGTCACAATACACGAGCTCGTACGGATCTGGTTAAAGTGACAAGTTAGAAACTAAACACAAACGCGTAAGAGAGAACTAAAATAGGAGAGATTCGAGACATACCACTTGTTAAGTCGCTAGGATGAACAATTTGTTTTGACGAGAAGAAAGAGAAAAAAAAATGAGAGAGAGAAAAAAAATTATTTAGAAATAAGAAATAAAAACT
>BPTQ01000001.1:274027359-274107081 GCA_019973895.1 Chrysanthemum seticuspe | reverse complement strand
AGTGCTGTTCTCTTCATCCTTTTTCATTACAACTGAGATTCTGCAATCAGTGTCATTCGCTGGTTCAACTGGAATGTAGCATGACACGTCACCATTGCTCCATGGTATCTCTTGGCACTCATTCAATTCATTCAGCTTGTTATTCTCTTTTGCAGCTTCCTTGATGTATGTTTCCATATTACTCATAAGTTGAATAAATGAGTTTCTGAACTCATGAATTTCCATTCCCGTGTGTTTCTTGAAAGATATTCCAGTCATGATATCATCAAAATCTGAGGAGTATTCTTCCCGGATAAGTGGCTGAAATTGATTGAAGATAGTTTGGAGAGCAGCATGAGAATCATCAGATGAGAACTTTTCTTTAGTAATTTGAATCCTCAGTCGTTCTAAGTTAAGTAACACCGTCCTTGTCAAAGTGGGAAAATCCTGACGAAGGATGGCACAACTTGTTCGATCCATGGTTGTAGATAACAGTAGTTTGAGAAGCTGACTGAGATGTTGAAAGGGCTCACTGGTGCATTCCATATTCTTAGCATCATTTGCATGCATTAAGAGCGGCTTGTTTGAGTTGTTCTGATTAATCGATGCTGAATCATTACATGTATGGCATTCAGGTAAGTATACTGTTTCACTATTCTGTGCTGTGTCATAGAGAGCAAGTACTTTGGTGATTAAAGGATCAGTGATGACTGACATTGTGTTATTTTGAATTATTCTCCAAGTAATTGGAAATTCCAGTAGCAAAATGCCAAGAATCCAAGATGTTAGTATCAAATTACGAACCCCCAAGTCGCTAGAGATATTGAAACAACTCGCTAGCAACTGAATAGTAATAATACCAAGTCGCTAATCCTCTAATCCGCTACACCATCAAGTTGCTAACGTCCCAACTCGCTAGACAAATGCAATTCGCTAAGAAGTAACTCGCTAAGTGATGAGTGTGTAAATACTCATCATTTTTAGTCAAATCTGAACTGCAAAACGTTTAAAAATGCTCAGAAATGCATCAAAATACTGAAAATATTCCAAAATTGCATTTTATATGTTTCAAATGCAAAATGTTTAAAAACAGATGAAAAATGAGCTAAGTTTGCATAATTGGCAGTTTCAGTCCCCCAAGTTTCAAAAGTTGTCAAAAATAGTCCCTGAGCACTTATTTTAAAAGAAAAATCACCAAAGGTCCTTTTGTAATCATAAATTGTCATAATTAATCCTTTGGTGAAAAGTTCCAAAAGTTTTGAGAAATTACAGTTTTGATCCTTGGACTTTAAAAATGGTTATGTTTAGTCATTGGAATTTCAGAAAATAGCAAAAATGGTCCTTCAACTATTTTAGATTTACAAGTATAGCCCTTGGATCACTTTGCAGAAATTACAGCTTGAGGTCCCTGAAGTTTCAGTTTGTACAAGATTGGTCCCTTAAATGATTTATGGATCCATTTCTAATCCTAAATCCAAAGCTAACTACTTGTTTGGTCCATTTAACCCTTAAGCCCAAAACCAACTCAAGCCCACAAACCCACGGTTTGATGATAAAACCTAAACCCTCTTTCCCTTTTTCTGTTTTTACCCACTCATCCCAACAAAACCAGTACAAGGAGAAACCCAGGATACCACTAATCCCTTGGCGCCAAATCCTTCACCCACTCTCCCTGCAACACCCTGACACACTCAACCCCAACCAATGGCTCAGATTGATGCTCAATTGTACCTAAATATTGGAGGGCTTGGATTGAGTTCAAGAGAAGCACAAGACAAAGAAAGAGAGAGAAGAAAGGAGAAGCTGAGGAGTATAAGTAGTTATGAGTAACTTTTGTGAAGGGAGTTAGTTTTTTTAGTAGGCAGTAGTTAGTAGTTTCAGAAAAAAAATCCCCTAGTTTAGTTTTAACTTAGTTTCTTTCTTTCAAAAAAATTCGCATTGTATTGTTTTATTTGAGTAATGAAAAAGTTCCTTTTTACCAATTCTGTTACATGAGGATTTATCTACTATTTGTTAATGCTCATTGTGTTAAATTACTGTTTTAGATTGCTAGTTCGAGTTTTGCAAAAGGAATAACCAAGTTCAGTTTCGTTTTAGACAGCTTCAAGCTTTTTCCACCCATAAGAGGGTATTTGGGTCAAGCCCTGTGATGGTCAAAAATTTGCTTTTTACCCGTTTGACTTGTGGAGTCAAAGTATTCTAAACAAGTTTAGGTTGATTTAGCTACTTAGAAGCTGTTTCTTTAAGGTGTCTATAAGTTTGGGTTGCCAAAATGTTTTTCTTCTCTGAGTACAAGTTTGGACAGAACAATAGCAACAACTGCTGTTTTTGAGCTTTTTACTCAGCTTATTTAATGTTCAAAGTTGGTAAAACTCATTTTTTTTTCCTTAAGTACTTGTATTATCAACTCATTCTGGGTTCAGTAGTATACCTTCAAAGTAACTCTAGCATGATTTAATTCATCCTTGAAATCTTCCATTTCATCCTTTTTGTGTTTTGTCTCAGTAGTGAAAATAGCAAAAACAAGCTGAGTACAGCTTAATTTTAAGCTGTTGGGATGTTCAATCTTCCCTCCACTTGGTCGTTTGAGTAAGTGTACCATGGTGACTTTAATCTCTTGTAGCTTGTCCTTGCTTTGGAAGCCTTTTGGGTAGCTTAAAAATAAGCTCCAAACAACCACTTAGGCTGTTCTGAGCCTGCAACTGCATTAGCACCCTTTAATGCTTATTCAGGTTTGCTCATCTAGCTTATTTCCTTTTCCTTTAGTTCACTTTTTCCTTTTTTATCTTAATAAGCTCATTTGATCAGATTAGGATCCTTAGGTAACTGGTAGGTAGTTTGTTGAAAGTTTCTTGTAGCTTAACTAAAATCTGTCATAGCATCATTTGTTCCTAGTAGCAGCTTTTAGGAGCTTCTTTAAAGCTTGTTAAAAGTCTCATGATTGTTCTATGTTTTTTAGTTCTTAGATCTTTCTGTTTAAAGCTTTTTAGGCAATTTAGAGTCCACCTTAGTGCTGATTTTTGAGCTCAAACAGTCTCTCTTGGACTGTTTGAGATAGCAGCACCACAGCAGCCTTGAGGGCCCATTCGATACAAGCTTATTTGAAGCTTTTTAGAAGCCTCGTTTGGTTTTGAATGTCCTTAGCAGCCCACAGTTGAAGCAGCCTCTTGGTACTTTTTTTTTATTAGCTTTTTAGTTTATGGCATCTTGAGTATTGTTTATTTAAGTCCCTTTATTGTTTTTAGATTCTTAGCTTAAGTTCTCATTAGGTCCTTAGCTTATTCTAGCTTTTATTTCCCCTTGCTGCCACTTAACCAAACACCCCGTTAGCTCATAATCGGCTGCATCAATAGGCTGTTACAGCTTATTATAAGCTTTCTAAGCTTAAGTGTTTGTTAAAAATATTTACTATAGTGCTTGAGTTAAGTTGGCAAAAGAAAAAAAAAATCAAAAAAATAAAAGAACCAAAAAAGGGACTGCTGGGAATTGAACCCACGACCTCTCTGGTCTGCACGTCCACCCACACGTATGACAGACAACCATCTGCTCTTTGGAACCTTTTTTGTTATTAATCTGCAACATTAATTCTTAAAGGATTTCGAACTCTGAATTTTAAAGACCCAAATAATAAATAGCCAAAAAAAGTGGGAAGTGG
This sequence comes from Chrysanthemum seticuspe, assembly GCA_019973895.1. Classification (NCBI taxonomy): domain Eukaryota; kingdom Viridiplantae; phylum Streptophyta; class Magnoliopsida; order Asterales; family Asteraceae; genus Chrysanthemum; species Chrysanthemum seticuspe. The sequence goes on along the minus strand of BPTQ01000001.1, from coordinate 274,103,447 downwards.
GATTCGAACCAAAGATCTCCTGCCCACTCCCACGCCTCACACACATCACACTTAACCAACTGTGCCCTTGGGTCTTTCATGTCTCATTCTACTCATTTAATCCTTTTAATTACCTTTTCTCTATTTAGCTTAGTAGATCAGTTTGCTTAATATTAGCTTATTCTAAACAGATTTTTCAGTCTTTTTATTTTTCCTATGTTTAGAATTAGTTGAAGTATTTTTATGCCAAATTTCATAATTTTCCTAAATGTTTTGATATTTTTAATAATTAAATTCTTAGTTTTTGGTTTTTAAATCATAATAAATAAATAAAAACTCAAAAAAATATTCCGCTTTTTCCTAAAATTTTCTTTTGTCATGTAGAACGTAGGAAAATTGTTTTTACACTTTTAGGACTTTTATTTCACAAATTTTACGTTTTATTTTGCGCTCCAGCGTAATTTTTGTACATAACGTACGTTTTCATTTTAAGTTACGTTTTTAGATATTTTAAGTTTACGTTTTAGTTAAAATAGTTTATTTAAGTCATTTAGTTTTATAAAATCATAAAATCAAAAACATCATTTTAAAAATAGTGATAGCGTTTATTTAATAGTTTTTATCTTTTTAACTTTCTTTAATTTGCATTTAAGCCGTTGTAATTTGTTGGCTTTTCCTTAGTTATAATCAATCTCAACCCTCTTTTTCTGTTCAAATTCCTCGATCACTTTACGTTTGGTGATCCATTGCACAGCTCGCTGGGACATAACGACCCGGGGAAACACTATACTCCTCAGATCTTCATTGAGTTCGTTCCTGAGCCGTTTTAAGCTGGTTACGGTCCGCCATTCACAAGTGGCGGGCTTGTGTGATTTAGCTTGACTGTTCTGGAGCGCATCACTAAGCCTCAAGTCGCTAGCAAAATTTTGGCAGCAATTAGCTACTCAAGTCGCTAAAGATACAAGTCGCTAAATAGCAACTCGCTACAGACCAAGTCGCTACCTCCAAGTCGCTACCTGTGGTGGAAAGTCCACTACTTGTACTGTAAGTCGCTAGTTCTAAGTCGCTAGGTCCAAAACTGTAACTCGCTACAAATTTGTAAAGCAAGTCGCTACAAAGAAAGAATTCCGTGTGTTAAGTCGCTAGCAAGAAAAAAACTCATAAACATCACTTTTCAATCCAAAAACAACCCAACCAAGATGATTCAAGCTTACCAAATGAAAACCTAAACACTTTTGATGATTCTAAACATAAAAGTACTAACAAAATCCAAGCTTTAACACACGAAATCAACCAAATGATGCACAAACCACTAAACTTTTTCAAACTCAAAAACCACCTAAAAACCACTAGAAATCCAAAGATATGCACGATATGATCTAACCATGGCTCTTGATACCAATTGAAGGATATTGGATTTCACATACACATCATAACATTAACATCATGAGCTTATAGATGATTTTAGAGAGAGAGAAAGTGGGATATTCTAGTAAGAGAAACTTGTGGAATATTAGATTACCAAAGAACATCCAACCCTCTACCTTGCTAGGTAGAGGGTATTTATAGGTTACAAACTAAACGACCTCCTGACGGCCTGTGGATCAGGGATACAGTGGGTAAAGACCCGTCCTTCCTCCACGGTGTTGCACTAAACTAAACTATGCTGCAAACTAACTAATAAACTCCTAAATAACGAAACTAACGACAAATCTACGAGCTAACTTATGCTAGATAATAGTTGGGGTGACCGACTCTTCACTATGGAATTTTCTAATTCCTAACAGAAACTTACAAAGGACTTAGTTTGCAACGGTAACTAAACTTTAAGGACTATTTTTGCCATTTTGATAAACTTAGCAATTAATGTTGAGGAAGTTACTGTAGCAGCAACTTTCCTCCCCATGTTTAGTATATATATAGAATAACAATTTCCAAAGGACACAATTTAGCATTCTGTTATCGGACTAGCATTTTGGTGTTTAGAAATCGAATTCTCATGGTTAAAAAATCAGATAATTGGTCGCTTGATGTAATTTTTAAATTCGATCTAAAATCAACACGAAAATTAACAGCTTTAGGTTGAGTGACTTGAGTCTAAATAAATTTCAGGTCGGATTTGGGTCGACTCATCTAACCCGTTTATTAAACACGTAAGGTTCAGGTTGTGAATAAATTAAGCGGGTCGACCCACCAACTCGTTTAAAATATTTTTCTTAAATTAAAAATGATTTATATCTATACATATATATGGGACTACATTGACACATCATTAATGCTTACTAGGCACATTAATGATGACATGGAGCATCATATGATGAGGTGGAAATGCCACCATGACACTATTTCCGGCTACATATTTATAAAAAAAAATAAAAAATCACTTGCAAGGTTCGAACCCTGGAATTGAAGTTCAAGTACGAGCACCTCAACCGGTGGAGCAATCCATAATATGTGCAATAAATCTTCATCCTTAATTGGTATTCATTACAAACTATGTCCATCTTTCATCTTATCAAAGAACCATAACAGACACCCTACTCAATCGGCTCTTAAATTAATTTCTTCTTCAATGTTAGTCAAACAATATCTCATCCTCCCCCATTTCACTCGGCATTTGCAATTTCAAATCCCCCCAAAAAACAAAACGCATAATTAAATTCAAAAACGGATTGACCTAATCTATACAATTTTTAAATCTTTTTTTTTTTGGTTTGATTCTTTGATATTCAAAAAGAATCAGCAAAAAGGTTACTTGGTCAATTCTTTCGATCGACTATATAATCAACTGAAAAGTAACCGCCGGCTTCATAATCATCTTTGGAGGTAATCTTTTATTCAATGTGTTCGGATTGAATCGAATTAGGTTACTTCGTCAATTTTGATGTTGGCATTTTAGGGATTAATTTTGTTCAGTTTTGAATTTTACTTATTGATTTAGGGCTTCAGAATCATCTTCGTCCTTGGTTTCGCAATACTGAATTCTGATTAAACACCGCAACAAGAGGAGGATAATTAGGGTTTTAATTCAAATTATGATTGGTTATGTGACATTTGCGTTTGGAGAAACGGTTAGAAACATTTTAAATAAAACCAACCCTCATCCCATATATAGTCCAAGAGTTTTGCTTTTGGAGAATGTTTATGTTGACATCATGGTTCGGTTCAGGTTATTGGTCGCATTCTAATGATTCGACAAATTCTCACCAGCTTAATCAGGTGTGAATGCTAACATTGTTTAACTGTTTAGTTTATAATATTGCATTTAAACCTTTGAAAGTGTCTATTTATTACCAAATATGATGTTACCAATTTCCATTGACTACTTTAAATGTACTATTTGCGAACTATGTTGTTTTGGCTCCTGTAAAACCAATTTAACCTGTTTAGTAGATATATGAACCTTTCTTTAGCTTCCATGTCTAAAAATACATGCTCATATTTTCAGCTTGGGTTTTACGAGACTGGTGTTGGTTCTGTCTATCATGGTCTTTTGTCCATGATAGAGGGCATGCTTGGATGAAGAGAGAGGCGGTTGTTTGTCTAATGCAGCTGCGCTTGACCATTTGAAGAACTATATCTACATTGAAGCAGATAAAGAAGCCCATGGCAGAGAGGTACATTGTTAGATCACATAATCATATTTGTTGGTTGTATTGACAAGAAATTTTATGAAAACAATTATATGGTTCTTTTTTAGGCTTGCAAGGGTATGAAGTGTGCTTGAGACATGAGAATGCAGTTGGAGGGGCTATTGAAAAAAGTTGAAATTGACTTAATATCAAGCAATGGTGATTTGGTAGCAATTAAAAAGGCCATTATCTCAGGTTGTTCGCAAACTCAATTAGTTTGTAAAATACATTATAACCACTATGGTGTATTAATCTTTTGGGTACTTTTCATGATAGTTCCCCCGCTTGGCAAACTCAACGGCTTGTCTTTACAGTTGCGTATGGAGGAACTGTGTTCTCCGTGATGTTACTGATTAACGATTATACTGCTATTTTGGATGATTTTATGAAATTCATGAGAAAAATTAGTATATAGTTGCATTAAGTTATTGGAATCGGAACTAAGCACCTTATTGATTGTTCTGTAAATAGGACCATGTCCCGATAGTGTTTGATAATTTCAGTGCCAATGTGGTTGTCAATGGAAGCACAGTTAGTCTAGGCTTTGTGGGATACTGCTGGTTACCTTTCAAAAATTCCAGAAACTTCATAATTTTTAATGTAATTACATATATTGATCGTGTGTTATGTGAAACAGAACAGGAGGATTATAACTGATTAAGACCGCTGAGTTATCCTGGGCCGATGTTTTCATTTTGGCATTCTCCCTGATCAGCAAAGCTAGCTATGAAAACGTCCCAAGAAGGTAAAAAAGACCTCATTCTTCACGACTTTCATGAGTTTTGGATAGAACATACTACTTGTGCTTATCTGCTTATTTTGGGGTAAAATAAGAATTATTTAACCTAAAGATGCTTATATTAGGTGAAATATAATCTAAAATTGTTGAGTAAATAGATTCAGTTAACACTTTGAAGTTTGAACCAAATGTTTTCAATGTCCAAGTACATTTTTTTACTGTATAAGCAAATCCAAACACTATTTTTTGAAATTGCTAATAGGCTGTGAAAAGTAAACAATGCCAAACACCCTCTAAAGTGAAATAAGCAAAATTAGTTAGATGTCGTGGACTCTCTGTTATGTGGTGTTAGCAGAGTGTTTTGGGCAGAGGGAGGGATTAAGTTAACACTATTGTGTGATCTTATGATTCTTTTCCTTACTTTTAAGTTAAAGAACCCCAAAATCCAAGTTCCAATCTTTAAACCACTCTACTCAACAAAACCAAATCTTTCTTCAAAACCCATCTCACTTACCACTTGATAACCAAAACCCATAAATCTTTTTAACCCAAAATGACATCATCATCATCAGAAACAGAAATCATATCAGATTCTCCATCTCCAAAAGCAGAAGCTCCTGTAATAGCGGATGTATTCGGGGACTGTGCTTACGGTGATCTTGCGAAACTGCGTATTTTCGTCGAAAAGGAAGGTGCTTTACTTACTCAGCAGGATGGAAATGGCTACTACCCTCTTCAATGGCCTTCTTTAAATAACTTTGCTGATGCTCTTCACTATGTTATTCAGGTCCTATTTTTTTAATCGTGATGCAAGTTTGTATTTTTCGGATACCCTTTATTGAGTTTGATCTGTTTCTAAATTTGGAGAGTGTTTTGTTGGTGATGTAGCATGGCGGAGATGTGCACGCGGTTGACAATGTGAGGCAGATTGCATTGCATTGGGCGGATGTTCGGGGTTCAGTTGCAGCCGCGGATGTGTTGTTGCAGAACGGTGCTCGTGTTGAGGCGGTTGATGTCAAAGGTTATCGGGTAAAAACGCTGAACATTATCTGTACAATAGTTGCTTAGATATGTAATACTTTGTAAACTCAAATCCAAACACCATTGAATGGCAAATGGGTATCACATGTTGGTTAGCAGTTGTAAGAACATGTCACAAATCAACTGTATATCGCTAAATTGAGCTAATCAAAATGTTAAGTCTGTAAGTTACTTAAATGATAAATCATTCTGATTATGAACGTCTCTGCAGGCAGTTCACGTTGCTGCTCAGTATGGGTAGTATCCAAGTATCATGCTGATTTTGATGTACCCGACAATGAGGGAAGGACCCCTCTTCATTGGTATGTTAAAGTTTCCTTTTTTCCTATCCGGCTATGTGTAGTCGTGGAAACAAATAAAGGCAGTAACGAAGCGCTTCAAATTTAATCACAATTTTGGGTACTTAAAATAGTTTGATTAAAGCATCCAAGTTAGATAATCTGCTCTTTTTGTGTGAATCAGGGCTGCTAATAAAGGATTTGCAGATACAATAAGTTTACTTCTTTTTTGGGACACCAACCAAGGAAAACAAGATAAAGAAAGTACTTACCTGTTTCTTATAATTAATTCATTATGTGCCATTTAAACATCCCATAATACAAATTAACCATGAAACGAATGTTGATAATCCAAAATTAGGTTGCACCCCTTTGCATTGAGCGGCATCGACTGCGATAGTTACTTATTGCGAGACTCACTTTGTTGTGACAAAAGACCGCGAATACACATACTCCACAACCAACGTTGCTTACAAAGATGTTTTATTTCGTATTGTATAATTAAGGACCATCCATTGTATTTGTTATCATATTTTTCCTTGTTCTTTTTACATATGTTACATGAATACTTTTCTTTTTATCAATTTTTTGTTAAAGATATTTTGCGTCATTCATTATTTTATCTATGTCCGGTTAGAATTCTTCAAGTAATATTATGAAGCTAGCCCGCCCATTCGGGCGGGCTATGAAGCTAGTTTTATTATAAGGGTTAAACGGGGTTGACCCCCAAAGCCATTTAACCTGTTTAACTTGTGTAATGTGTCAATTTGTGTATATAAAATGGGATAAATTAGTCAACCAGAAACTCGTTTAACCTATTCAACCAATGCAACCTATTTATCCCGCCAACCCAAGTATATATATGGGTTAAATGAGTTAGGTACGCATTATGTGTAAACAGGTTAGGGTTGACATAGCTGACCTAATGATTTAAATGGGTCAGGTTTGAATTGGGATTTTTGGACCCACCAACCTGCCAACCCGAACCCGACCCGCATTACCACACCTAATGTGATTAATCTTTTATTTACGTGCATTTAACCTAAATCATAAAGCATTACAGCTTGTTTAGGTGATGTAAAATAACTATAAGCATTGCTAAAGCTTCTTACAATATCTTTTTAGTAATCATCCTACACACACAACAATAGTATATATATAATTTTTTTACTTATTCTCTCTCAGCATCCAAATCATTAATTCTAACATTTGCCAGAGTTATGTGAGTTAGAGTATAAGAGCACTCCCATCCTTAACGGGGTAACGCCCGTTATGGGCATTTTAACGCCGTTATCGGCGTTACACCGTTGGAAGAGGAATTGTTTAACGCCGTTGGAAGTGAACCGTTGGTCCCTTAATGCGCGTTATGCGCTGAAACAAAAAAAAATTCAAAATTTTTTCAAAACAAGTCCCTCTAACGGCTACTAGCCGTTAACTTTTAAAAAAAATTTCAAAAAACACCCCTAACGGCTAGAATTTAAAAAAAAAATCAAAAAAAAAAATAATAATAAAAAAATCAAAAACCTTTTTTTACCACTATAAATACACATTCAAAACACCATTTTTATTCACACTTCCACTTCTAAATCCTCTCAATACTCTCAATCTTTCAACTTCAATTAACTGAAAAAAAAAAAAAAAAACAGTGTCGGGAGGCAACGACGATACTTTCTTCAATCTTCTCAATGATGGGTGGAATCCCTCAAACCCGGGTTCATCATCTAACCCGAACGCTGGTTCATCTTCAAATCCCAACCCACTAGGCTTATCAAGCCAAGAAATGTGGCAACAACAACAAACATTACTGTTTTGGCAACAACAAAACCAACAAAGCACCTTAAACTCCAACTTTCAAAACCTACAATTCACACAACAGTCACAACAATCACAAACTGAAACACAAGATGTTGCTGAGACACCCACATCTCCTCCAAAAAAAGGAAAAGGTCGTATTAAGCGAAAATCAAAAAAAATCCAAAGACCCCGAGCCCGAACCAATTGATTCTGATGAGGAGGTTGTCGTTACTGCGCGTTGGAATTCAGCAGAGGAAGCATTACTTGCAAGGTGTTACATAGCTGTTTCGGAGGATCCAAAGGTTGGAAAGTGCCAACCTAGAGATACGTTTTGGTATCGGGGCAGAAATGAGTTCAATAGACTCAACTTTCAACGGCGCACCAAGGACATGATGTCAAGCAAATGGACAACGTTGAACAGGATATGCACAAAGTTCAACTCTTGTTACGTACGTGCGCAACGGGATCAACGAAGCGGTGAAAGTGATGAAACGGGCAAAGCAATGGTATCGTGAGGAAAACAGAGGAGCACTGTTTGGTCTCGATGACGCTTGGGATGTTTTACGTCATTATAAGAAATGGGAGACGCCGGAACCGGTTGATTTAACCGGCGCAATCCCAAGCCAAACAAACGAGGCTTTGTTTGGTAATGATGAACAACCACGCCCCATGGGAAAGAAACGTGCTACCAAGAAAGCAAGATCCGAGACTACAACAAGTACTGGGGGAACAAGCACTTGAGGAACGAGCTCGTTAGCTTATTTCACAGAAACTATGGCAAACGAGTTTCGTATGAAACGAGAAGTCTCCGAAGCGGCGTATCGGGTCAAGCAGGAAAGATATCTCACATTAACAAGGTTGGAAGAGATAAAGTTTTTGATGACGTCTACTGAGGGGCAAGATCCAATGGTCGTGCAGTGGATCAATGACGAAAAAGATCGAATCATCGCAAAATATAACTTGAAACCTAGTAAGTAGATCGTATTTCCTTTAATTTGTTGTAACGTTTTATTTGAAGGTTGTTTTTTTTTTTTTTTTTTTTTTTTTTTTTAATCTCGTATTGTAATATGTTTTTAGTTTTAATGAAATGTTTGTTTTAGTTTAATAAATGAAGTGTTTGTTTTAGTTTAGGGGTTGAAATTGAAAATATGAAATAGTATTGGTGTTATGGTGTTATTGGGATGTTATGGTTGTGAGTGTTTTTTGAGGATGTTAATGTTAAATGTTAAAGCTGATGTGGCGCTGACGTGAACGGTATTATTGGTGTTATGGTGTTATGGATGAGAGTGCTCTAAGTATCAAAAATTTGTAAAAAGAAATAACATTTTCCAATAACTATTTTAAATGGACCAAAATCTCGTATGAATTGGCAACTAGCTAAAGTACATGTGTGTCTATTACTTATGACGCGGTGAGAGACTTAAGCAGGTGACAAATGTTTGTCATGCAAAATGAAATGCATTTGTAGAAGCCCAACAAGATTTCATCATTCTGCTACCAAAAAGCACACATCCCGTATGAGATTTTTTTTTTTTTTTTTTTTTTTTTTTTTTTTTTGGAACATACCGTATGAGACTACTAGAGACATTTTATGTCACAAAAACCATGAATTTCATTAATAGAACATCGTCTATTTTGTTTTTAAGGGTAGATTGCAAATTTCATTCTTAAACTTTGCGATTTTCGCACATTAGCCACTGAAAACAAGTTTGTATTTCATATATCCTTAAAGTTGTTTTTTTTTTGTTACAACCGAGCCATTATGACTAACGTTCGTTTTGCCCGTTAGTGATAATCAAAAGCCTGCAAAATGACTAATATTCTCGTCTTTTTCCCATTTTGATTTTTCTCTTAAAATTGCATTTATTTTTAAATAATCATCAAGAACATCAAGTGCAAACCTTACTTTTAAAAACCACCACCAACCACTACTACCACACAACCACCATCATTTTCACTTTTCTCTCTTAAAACAATCACTATCCAAGGCTAACACTGATACGACCCGGTTAGGGGTTGTATCAGGATAAGGCATCACTTTTCGCGTGTGCGAGCTCCTTAAGAAAACAAAGAGAAGAACTAAAGAATATTGATCTTAAACTTGATTGAATGATAAACTAAAATATTACAAAGAGTATTTATAAGACAAGGTAAAACCTTAATAGCTAAATGAGCTTGGGCTCGATCCCAGGCGTATCATTCCTCATTCCTTCAAAATCACCTTGCCATCAAGGTGTTGTCTTCAAAAGTTTTCTTAATTCCGGGATTTCATGATCTTCTTTGAATTGAAGCCTCCGTCGTTTTCTTCTTCACATAACACAACACCCTTCTTCCATCTTTTGCTGCCCCACGACTCCTCTCGCGATATACCCACTTTAAACAAACAACCAAACTCTCGCCGGAAACATCTCTACCCTCCAACATCTTAATCACAAACTCCTTGATCAAACCCAAATTTATTTCATCTATACTATCATCAAATATACCACCTCCATCCCTAAGTAGCGATATCACTATATTCGACTCATCTTTGCCAACCCTACACGCTTCACCACCACCCACAACATCTTCCGCACTTTCTTTATTTTTTGAAAATTCGCTAAACTCACTACGAACTTCCATGCTTTCAACATTACTCTCACCAATATCAAAAACATCGTTTTTCACGCTATTAACCTCAACAACACCAATATCTTCATTAGCATCTATGGACTCTTTAATCACATATGAAACTTCTTCACTTGGCCATGATAGAACGATATCTATTTTCTCTTCAATGTTCGGCTTTTCCCTTGCAATTATCTCAAAACGAGCCTCCATTATACGGGCTATAGAACAGGCTTCTCCTAAAGTTGTAGGCGCTAACCGTAAGAGTGCACATTGTAGAAGCGGTTTAAGTCCCGAGATATAAATCGATTTAAGTAAAGATTCTGAGATCCCCGTCACTTGATTTATAAGAATCTTAAAATCATTCTCGTATTCAGCCACCGTACCCATTTGCAAAAGCTTAAGTAGTGCGGCTCGGTCGCTGTTACCCGATGCCATGAACAGTAACTCGAAGAACAATACTTGGTGAATAGTAATTTCATCGATGAACAGTACTTTTCGGCGATGAACAATACCATGTGAATAGTGCTGACGAACAATAATTTTATTTTATTTTATTTTTTTTATTTTTATTTTATTTTTTTATTTTTATTGGGACCCTAATTTGGTAGCCCTTTCAACGAGGACTCTCAATGAAAGCACCAATTGATACGACCCGGTTAAGGGTTGTATCGGGATAAGGCATAACTTTTAGCGTGTGCGAGCTCCTTAAGAAAATATAAAAAAGAACTAGAGAATTGTTGATTTTAAACTTGATTGAATGATAAACTAAAATATTACAAAAAGCATTTATAATAAAAGGTAAAACCCTAATAGCTAAATGAGCTTGGGCTCGAACCCAGACGTATCAAACACCTCTTCTCCGATCCTTATGAACAGTTAGTCAAAAAATATGGCAACCACTGCACAAGAATACTTGTTAAAGTTAAACTTTGTAAACAGCTTTCAAGTACCATCCATGTTTTATAAAGCTACTGTTTTGAGACTGAAAACACGATTCCTTAAAGAAACAAAACTAGTATATTTGTTGCTAGAAAATAATAGAGAAGGCACGAAAAAAAATCAGGGTCGTCCCATTACGCAAACCTTAACTATTATGGAAAGTAAATAGTTCATTGATATTACGCAAATTGTTTCATATTCAATCTAAGTCTTTCACAATTTTTTTATATGTATGGTGTGAGCTTTATTGGATCAAGTTTGATAGTATTTAAATAGGGCAATAAAAGTTCAAAACACGATATATTTAGACATGTATAAATACTAACTAGCAGGGACTAAATTTTATGGCGGCGGGTACACTCGGCCTTATTGCTGACTTGTTTAGATGTGTGTGAGAAAAATATTAAATGGTTTGTGTGTATTTATATAGTGAATGCGGTTATATGTTTACAATAATCATTACTGATAATAATGATTTTTAGCGGTTACACGTTTTTAATAATGGATTGTAAATGATTCGAAAAATATATTTAATTTAATGGAAACTTCTGCATTTAAGAATAATGAGATATATTGAATTTTAAGTCTTTCTCTTTAGAAATAGTCTAAATACATTATAACGTAGATAATATAAACATATGTTAAATTTAACGTCTTTCACAAATGATGATCATGTAGTGCAAATGACTTGCTTACACAGGGTAATCACCACCATGAAAAAGTAAAATCTAAGAGTTAAACCAACAATGGGCATAGATTATATAACTATAGATGTTGAAAGAAACAAAATAGCTACTATTCGAGTATTCGTTTACTCTTCTAGTTAAATATTAAAGTATATAATCTTGTATTGCCATCACTTTTGTTGTGAAATCTGGATTATGTTACATCATTACCCACATCCAAAATACATTATTTTACGCCACGATATATTATAATCTTAATTGCTTTATAAGTGGATTTCTTTGAAATAAACACAAAATTTGGCATTTTGGCCTCAAACTTTGTCCTTAAAATAACTAAAAAGTATTTTTACTTCTTGAAGGCATATAAAAAGGATCAAACTTTTGACATGAGTGTACGTTAAATGGAGAATTGGGATCAATATCTGGCTCTCTGCTATATTTTATTTTAAGCAAAAAATATTCAAGTTCAATATATCGATTCGAGAAACCCTACCATATTTTCCTTTTAAACGCATACAACGCGGAAATGTATGCTGTTTATTGGCATAATGATGGCCGGATAATTAGCAAAAACAAGAAGTTAATTATCCGATAGCATTATAGCAACATTATTATTCACCGTTTTAGGAAAGAATCAACAGCCTTGTGAATTTTGTTGGCTTACTTTGTATCTTGAGTGCAGTATTATTGACCAGTGACCACATAAGATATTATATATATATATACTAAAAACAATGGGGGTGAGGGGACAAAGCATGTGGATTATGTGTTAATTATTACCATAATCTTGGTCCTATTGGTTATATACTTATATTAATGTAATTAAGGAATGTTGTTACACTTTTCACTCTCTCATTGGTTGTAAGAAAATAATTACCCAAACGAATGAACAGTACACGGTTTTTGCCTCCCTATTAGTTATGTTAATACAACCCTGTTAAAGGTTTAACATATCCTAGAAAGATCCACATTCCACACCCTCATTCTTCTTTTCCAAAACTAATATGAACTCCTAGAAAAATCCAAAACTCATTCATTCTTATTCTTGACCAAAAAACACACATTAATTTCATCATCAAAACCCAAAAACACAAGGACAACAACACGAATCGAAACATGCTTCAATTACATGAAATCTTGAAGCTACGCAACAGGATTGAACAATTTTCAAGGGGTGGATTGCAGAAGGAGAAAACCCAACTTTGTAAGTTTATAAGCTGATATCACAAGTAGCAGTTCAAATAATCCTTCACAGTTCACACAATCACTTTTTTGGTAACTTTAATCCTCCATTTTCTGTATAATTAATTAATTGTTTCTTCACTGTGTTAAGTTAATGATCATGTCACTTTTTTATAAGGGATAAATCACAAATTCTCTCAAAGAAGACTGAGAATACGTAACAAACTTTATCAAATATACCGATGTACGTAACATACTTATTTTATTATTTATGTACGTAATATATTTTCAAATTTGGAACAATGTACGTAATATGACCGGTAACTAACAAGTTACCAGGTCAAAAAGTTTGAAAAATGACATAAATGGTCCCTGTGGCTTGCGTTGACTTTCACAGGTCATCCATTGACTTTATTTTCGGTTAAAAAAGTTTCAGTAATAGTCCTTATGGTCATTGGCTTAGATTTAGTCATTTTGTTCCGTTTTTCTTACGTTTTGTCCGTTTTTATCGGTTTTCATCCGTTTTTCTTACATTTTTCTTAACTTTTTGTGCGTTTTTCTTATGTTTTGTCTGTTTTCTTTCGTTTTTGCCAGTTTTCATCCGTTTTGGTCCGTTGTTCTTACGTTTTGTCCGTTTTCCTTATGTTTTTATCAGTTTTTGTCCATTTTTCTTACATTTTGTCCGTTTTTCTTACGTTTTTTACCATTTAAACATATTGAAAATTTTTTCCAAAAAGAAAAACAATTGGAATTTTTTCGCAAATTTGAAAAAAAAAATTCCAAAAAAATTTTGAAAAAAAAAATAGGAAAAAAAATAAAAAAATTTCAAATTTCAAAAAAAAAATTGAATAAAAAATTTCAAAAAAATTGAATAAAAAAATTTATTTTTCAAATATATTTTTTTTAAAATTTGAAAATTTCCAATTTTTTTAAGATTTAAAAAAAATATGTTTTAAAAAAAAATATTTTTTGAAGATTTTTTATAAAAATTTGAAAAATATTTTTCAAGATTTTTTAAAAAATTTAAAAATTTCCAATTTTTTTAAAATTTTTTTGGAATTTTTTTTTTCAAATTTGGGAAAAAAATTCCAATTTTTTTTTTGGAAATTTTTTTTCCATTTTTTTTTTCTTTTTGGATAAAATTTTCAATATGATTAAAGAGTACAAAAACGTAAGAAAAACGGACAAAAACTGATAAAAACATAAGGAAAATGGACAAAACATATGAACAACGGATGAAAACTGGCAAAAACGAAAGAAAACAGACAAAACATAAGAAAACGGACAAAAAATTAAGAAAAATGCAAGAAAAACGGATGAAAACCGATAAAAACGGACAAAACGTAAGAAAAATTGACAAAAACGAAACAAAATGACTAAATCTAAAAGCCAATGACCATAAGGACTATTACTGAAACTTTTTTAACCGAAAATAAAGTCAATCACTACAAGAAAAACGGGTATTTGGGAGGGTGGAAAACCGTGCCAAATACTCAAAAAGCCGTGCCAAATGCTATTTGGAACGGCTTTGGCACGGTTTTGGCTCCGTCCTAAATATGAGGGTGCCAAATACAATTGGGTCGGGTTGAAACCGTGCTAAATAGTATTTGGCACGGTCCATGGGACGGTTTGACTTAGGGGTGCCATGGGTGAGGTATTTGGCATGGATGACAATCTTCCGTTCCAAAATTGGCATTTGTCACACTTTTATATCTCGTGCCAAGTGCGTATTTGGTACCAATTCATCTCCCGTGCCAAATGTGTATTTGGCACAGTTTTTATTTACCGTGCCAAAATTAACTAGGACGGTTTTATTTGTCGTGACAAGCGTATTTGGCACGGCTTCCGTTTTAGTGCCAAACGTATTTGGCACATTTTTATCCGCCTTGACAAAAAAACATTTGGCACGCTTTAGCATTCGATATAAAAACTATTTGGCACGGTTTGCGTAATCATTGCTAACGTGTATTAGCACCATTTTCTGTCACAAATAGTTTTTAGTACACCATCTTATCAACCAATTATCTCATATATGCGCAAATTTAATTCAATCGAAGCCAAAAATAAATTGAGCTCAATTATATTAATCATCCTTAAAATCAAGTCAACATGATCACTTGAATACAATAAAATAAAAATTCAATACATAGAATATCCGTGTAAACCATGGTGACAAAGTCATAACTAGAACTCAATATAATCACTAAGACATGTCACGTCTTGACCTGCACCATCTATCCAATTTTGAGCTTTGATATGTACTTTAAATCCTATGGCGTGTTATAAAACCCGGATTGAAATCTACATGAAGAAGAAGCATATAAATATAGAATGATACTTATGAAATATAAATATAGAATGATACTTATAATCTGAAAACCTTAAAAATAAACAATAGGGATGAGAAGGTGGAGGAGGAGGATGCGTCATCTTGAATAAAGTTCATTATAACTTAAACTGCAACCTTCAAGTAGAATCAAACAATTAGCTATAGATAACATTTCACAGTGTTCTCCATTCTCATTCAAAAGCACATGAAACTCACCTGCAAGTCTGCAACATGAGTATTCTGGTTGTGTTCTGTAGGAGTCTGAACAGATAGATTTGTGTCCACGTCTTCATTTTCGTTGTTTTCCCGAGTTGACCGTGGCACTTCAGACATGAAAGTGTAGCTGCTTCGTCGCTTTTTACATACCATGATAAAACCTACGAAGAAATAAGAAATTTTAAGACCCGTGACTTGAATAAAAATAACAAGTATAATAAATAAATGTAGTTAATATGTAAATATCTCAAATAAATTGTTCTTGATCAAGTATAAACTGAAAATGGCTTGTTACCACTCCATTAATAAATGATTAATAACCTAGGAACATCGACACTTTCCTATGTTGAGAAGTATTCTTTTCTCAATAAGACAGAAAAAAGCAAAAGACTTGAATTCTTTCGAGGGGCTGCAGTTGATTTTAGACACTAGATTTCATGTTTTGGTGATGAACAGCTATCTGGTTGCGAAATTGAATTTAATATCTAACAAAACCCAATTATGGTAAGGATCAAGATGAAGAATCCCTTCAATATATTTCACAATTTAAATACTAAACAGAAAACAATGAAATGACAAAGATCAACAGTGATTACAAGCTTCTCCAGCCAATAACTCACAGATTTACACGTTATAGGCAATTATAGGTAACATATGAATCGAATGACTATTAAAGATAACATATTAGAGAAACCGTGTAAAGTATTATAAGTCACTTTCATCTTATAGCAATATATTTTCTAGGCTGTTAGTGGGTCAAATGTAATTCATGACTCTATATCAATAAGTAGTTTACAAGTACTTCTGGTTCATTTATAACTCCAAGAAGATTACCAGCACAAGTAACATATTCCATCCCTGTGCAAGCATTCTATCTAGGCTTTTATAAGTGAAACCATGAGTCAGTCCCCAATTATAGCTTGAGTTCAACATAAAAAAATATATAATAACGCGATTATTAATATACACCAATTATACATAAATGCATACTAACGTGCACATAGTAAACTACTTATTGATATAGAGTCATGAATTACATTTGACCCACTAACAGCCTAGAAAATATATTGCTATAAGATGAAAGTGTTAACACTAACTACTAGAAACTTTGAAAGAAAATATACAACCTACATCTTCATATATCGCATGAACTTTTTCATATAAGTATCGACATCATGAGACTTAATTTAATGTCTTAAACTATATAGCTGTTTCCAATTTCTAATTTGGTTGAATCTAAGGAACATTAATAATAATAATATGTTTCAGTCCTAAAAACTATTGTCTAAACAATCACACTTTGCATAGAGCCATTTTATCAAACAAATGGAGTGCACAGACTTGATCATTTTTATAAATCGTACAAACCCATCATAAATCCAAACGTATAAGATCAAAATCATAACAATTAACATTTATTTACCTGGTGTTAAATAACTACTAAAATTGATGATGAAATTGAAGATAAAACACATTAAACTACCTATTATGTAAAGAAGATCGGTAACAGTAGTGTCGGTATACCGGGGTAGTAGAAGCAGTCATGGTCTCGTTGGGGTGGCGGTGGTAGAAGCAGCCATTCGTGAGATTTGGGAGAAGAATATGAATGTTGTAGGGTTTCAATGTGAAATAGATAAAAGAGGGAAAACATAGGCGGTAGACTTTGAGGAAAAAATGAGCAGATATTAGAATTTTTTGGGATTAAGCTTAGGCTGCATACAGTGGGACGGATTTAATCGGTCGTTGCATTAGGGTGACTGACATTTTAGTCGGTCGAGCCTTATGCGGCAACTTGGTCAAATATCGGTCGAGCTTAAAAAAAAAACTATCGGTCTCAATTTTGATCGATTGTATACACTCTAATTTCAAAAAATCTTACCGTTTGATAAAAAAAAATTAAACTTTACCACTTTACAACCTTATAAATATCAAGCTCAAACACTCTTCTAAAATCTGATTTGATATAACACATTTGGAGAATCGTAAAAATCAAGTCAATCAAGAGAATGAAGACGAAGACGGTAGTGATGATGACGATGAGGAAGACGATGAAGAATTTTTGTAATGTTTTTAATATTTATTTGAATTTAGTGTTGTAATGTTTTTATTTTTAATGAATTTTAAATTTGTTTTTTAAAATTTTGAATTGTAAAAAAAAAAAAAAAAATGTCATCGACTATTGCAACCTGGTTATCGGAGAGAGAAAGCTAATGTAGCAGGGGATGACCCAGGTCACGACTGTGTATGGTGGAACCGTGGAATGGAATGCGCTGAGGCTGGGTTGGAGCTAAGGCTTACATTATAAGTCGAAAAATGGAGTTTATATTTTACAAAATTGTTTGGTGAATTATTGGATATGAAGTTTATTAATGTAAAGTTGCATTAAAATATATCAAATTAAGTTCAGATATATTTTTGATTTTTGCTCGATAATCCATTATATGTTTAAGTGTATTTATGTAAGTAACTAGCAATAACCCCCCATAAACCCTCATAAGCCTCTTTCAATGGGCTTGGGCTTATGAAGGCTTGTAACTTATATAAGCCTCCATAAGCCCATGTGACAAACAATGGGCGGAGTTAGATTTTTTGTAGGAGGGCCAATAGTGTAATTCTAATGATGTAAGAGGGCCAGAGTGTAATAATTCTTTTTATTATTATATGAAAATAGACAAAAAACATTAAAATAAAAAATTTGTAGGAGGGTCACCACCCCTTTGACCTCTACTTGGCTCCGCCAATGGTTGCAATTTATTTTTATTTTATTTTTTTGTAACCATGATTTTTGACATTTTGATCGATTAATCCATGAAATTTGAATCCACCGTCACACACACTCAAAATAGATAAAGCTCTCCCTTTTCAGGAGGTTAGCATGGTCAGTTAAAGTTGTTTGCACCTAGCATGAATTGAACTTGAGACCTCACAATGATAATCACAAGCCCGATTGCATGCTTGCGTGTTAGCGATTGCTAATGTGTATTAGCATCATTTTCTGTTACAAATAGGTTTTAGTACACCATCAAGTCAACAAACCATTTCATATATACACAAATATAATTCAATCGAAGCCAAAAATAAATTGAACTCAATTTTTATTAATCATCCATAAAATCAAGTCAGCATATATGGTCACTTGAATACCATATAGTATAAACCAATACATCCAACATCCTAGTAAACCATGGTCTTTAGAATGACAAAGTCATAACTAGAACTAAATACAAATCACTAAGACAATTTATTACTAACGGAAACAAATAAAGCTCATCGGATCACGTTTTCATCATAAACCATGCATAATATAAATGTTACAATATTAGAAATATATATAAAACAAAAAAAAAATCAATATGCAAAATAGCAATAGAAATGGTATACAATCAGCTAACATAAGTTTCCAAACAAATCAGTAGTCAAACAATCAAAAAATTAGCAAACATAAATAGTCAGATGACATGTTTAACCCATTAATAAAAGCAAAACATAGTTAACACGTGCGGAAAAAGTGTAAATTGTGTCAGTTTTTCAAAGATTAAGGAGGGAAATTTAACGTTGTTAGTAGAGGGGCCAGCATAGAAAGTATTTATTTAAAGGGGGGATATACACTACTTCGATTTTTTTATTAAAAATGACAAACCATATAGAAAACGTATTAAATGTATATAGGGTCAAAAAATTTGGGGGGCACAACCCCTTTTGGTCCCTTCTAAGTTCCGTCTCTGGTTCCACATACATAAAAATTTGAAACAATTTATAAAAATCGCCCCAAAACATTTGTATTTTTCACAACCTATAAAAACCGTTCCAAATACATATGTATTTGGCACGAGCATTATATAATGTTCCAAATACATATAGGTATTTGGCACCGTTCGTACCAACTATTCAAGATACATAAGTATTTGGCACCAACAACACAAAGCGTTCCAAATACATATACAAATTTGGCACCAGTGGTACCAGCCGTCCCAAATACATAAATATTTGGCACTGGTAATTAAAACCGTTCCAAATACGCATGTATTTGGCACCATTATTAGAAAACGTTCCAAATGCATACGTATTTGTAACAATTTCTTAATATCCGTCCCAAATACCTACTTTGTTGTCACGGTTACCCCACAAGTGCCAAATACATGTATTTGGCACGATTTTTTGACCGTTCCAAAAAGCTTCGTCCTAAAAACCCCATTTTCTTGTAGTGAATGGATGACCTGTGAAAGTCAACGCAAGCCACAGGGACCATTTATGTCATTTTTCAAACTTTTTGACCTGGTAACTTGTTAGTTACCGATCATATTACGTACATTGTTCCAAATTTGAAAGTATATTACATACATAAATAATAAAATAAGTATGTTACGTACACCGGTATATTTGAGAAAGTTTGTTACGTATTCTCAGCCTTCACCCAATGCTTTTCACAAATTGCCCCAGGTGTCACAAATATTTTCAATTTGACTGAATAAAAAAAAAAAAAACTGTTTTTAGGGGTTTTCTATGTCATTATAATTAGGGATTTTAATCTCTTGGAACAGGGTTTTATTTTTTTTCCTGATTATTGATTATTTATTTATTTTATGTTTTTTCTTTTTTTTGTAGAAGGCTGTAAGGATGTAAGTGAAACCCGACAAATTGAGTATTTTAGAGTGGCAAAAGGACTCATTGAAGCCGCTACAAGGCAAAGGAAGTGAAAAAGATGTTCTTGCGCAAGACCAGGTATGGGAGTTTAGTCTATTTATTTGTTGCATCTTCGCGTATTACATTCGATAGCTATTATAGCCGCTCTTTTTTGGCAGATTACATGTGTAGCTATTATATTACCTAAAAGTAACGTACATATACCAGATTGTCAAACCTTTAAAGTAGCATTCGCGTGTATAATTAAACGTGCCATTTCCTTATATTATGTCGAAGTTTCCTTATATTTTCCTGTTTTCATCTACTACATGGAATGTAGGGGGAAATCGCCTTCGAGTAAAATCAATCTTGAATGATTGATTACATGCTGTACCTCCTGCTGATATTTATGTTCTTGGGTATGTATGGTTTTCGATAAAGGTTTGATTTATGTTTATGAAATTTGGATAGTTATCCAAGTTTTGATGGTTTTGATATGTTGTTTCAGGTTTCAAGAAATTGTTCCATTGAACGCTGCTAATATTCTTGGTGCTGAAAACAATGGTACTGCAAAAAAAAAGGGTTACGTTTAATACGTAAAACTTTAAATAACCGGTGTAACATGAGTGGTGGAAATTACACACCTTCACCTGTTATTGAGCCGGTTGCTGAATATGATGCTGATTTTGACGGCTCTACAAGGCAGAAAAATCAGTCTTTTTATAGTCGCCGGTCTTTTCAAGTACCTAGAAATGAAAAAGAACCACATCTTGATCGGCGATACACTGTATGTAACCGAGCCATGTTTGGTCAAAGACCAAATGACTGTTCCTCGAGTCATAGACCAAATGGCTTTTAGTCCTGCGATCATAGACTGACTGATTACTCAAAATATATGCCGAGTGACTACTCTGCGAGTTATAGACGGAGTGATTACTCAGCTAATTATAGGCCAAGCGATTACTCGGGGTGTTGCAGACCGAGTGATTACTCAGGGGGTTACAGACCAAGTAACTATTCAGCAAGTCACAAGCCGAGTAATTACTCATGTGGTCAATGACCGAGTGACTATTGAAGATGGGGTTCATCTGATGATGATTATGGCACCATGGAGGATTGATTTTCACCAATGTCGAATTGTGGTACCAATAGTATGGAAGATGGATGTAGAAGGAACGATAATTCAAGCTATTTTTTGGTAGCAAGTACACTAATAGTTGCTGTTTTTCTTACTGTTTGGGTGAGAAGTGAATTGATGGAGCATGTTACTAACATAAAACTGTCCTGTGTTGGCAATATCCCTCCGCCTTTTCCTGCGCCTTTTTTTTCCCACTGTTTCGTTCCACTATAGTAATGGGCTATCATGATCAGTTGTTGTTCTCTGAATGAAATGATATTGGTCTAAGGAAGTTTGAACCGTAACTTGGCGGGGCAATTACCGGATGGCGTGATAGCATACTTGCTATTGTGCAACCGCGATTAATTGCAGCCATGGCTGAATTCTGATCTTTTTGACCATTTTCCAGTTACAGTTCTGAGCCTAATGATCTATTGTATCGGTTTTGTGGTTTTAAATTTTTTAACTGATTCTATATATATATATCGTTGGTTCAGTGCGTGTGTTGATGACACCTTACATTGGTTCAGTGCGTATGTTCATAGGACGTGTTCAGAGGGTGCAACTCGCAATGTTTCGTTCCACTATAGTAATGGGCTATGATGATCAACTGGTGTTCTATGAATGAAATGATATTGGTCATACGAAGCTTGAAACGCAACTTGGCGGGGCAATTACTGGATGGCGTGATAGCATACTTGCTATTGTGCAACCACGATTAATTGCAGCCATGGCGAAATTCTGATCTTTTTGGCCATTTTCTAGTTACAGTTCTGAGCCTAATGATCTATTGTATCGGTTTTGTGGTTTTAAATTTTTTAACTGATTCTTACATTAGTTCAGTGCGTATGTTCATAGGAAGTGTTCAGAGGGTGCAACTCCAGGGTGTGTTCACGGGGCATGTTCAGGTGGTGTAACTCCAGTGTGTCTGTTCGGCCGGTGTGGAGTATGTTAAGTGTGTAACTTGAGTGCCTCGGTTCAGTGCGTGTGTACACGGGACATGTTCAGGTTGTCTGTTCAGTGAGTGTCGAGTCTGTTAAGTGGGTCACTTGAGTGACTCAGTTGAATGTGTTGGTTCATTAGGTGTGTTCTGGAATTCTGTTCAGGGAACGTGTTCATAGAGGGTGTGTTCACTAGGTGGGTTCACTTTCAGATTGCAATTGAACAGTTTCTGCCAAATGGGTATAAAAGGACTGATTTTTTTTATTACCAGCTATAAAAAGACTGATTTTGTTTACCAGGTTCAGCGAGTGTGCAGCTGCATGATGTGTGATCTTAATGCTTGGACAGCCGAGGTATGTACATGTTTCTTACTGAACTGTATTCTTTTTTGTCTTACTCATTTAACGAATTACTACTTATATATATAATGAATCTCATGCTATTACTTTGTAAACAGTTTCTCAACCCTTTTTCTCTTTTTTTCGACTGTTTCATTGTTTATATCATTATTGTGGTTGTTTATTATATTCGGTATAAGATTCATTTAGTTAAACATGTTTATTTACGTTTTGAAGGGGGGTGGTTTCGGTACTTGGTTTATGATATTTAGAGAATGTAATAAGCGACTGACTTAAGAGTTAAGAGGGTGTTTGTTTTACCTTATTTTTGGGCTTACGAGGTTATTTACCTTAGACAAACACCCCATTAAACATGAAACTAAGCCCTTAATCTGGAAAATAAGTGACAAAATGGCCTTATGATAGTGTAACCCAAGTCAAATAAGCTTATTAGCCTATTTAATCGTTTCGGCTTATCTGCTGGTAATTTGCCTAAGCGAAAACCATTTTTGATGTTACAACCTAATGAAAACGATACTATATTTCTTACTCTTTATATAAGCTTAATTTTATGCAAAAAAACCAATAATAGGAATGGCTTTTATATAACCTTCATTTTGTTACTCTTCACACATGTAGGTGTCATTTTGGCTATATTTGTTACTCTTTATATACGGTTTTGAGATCAAAGTTCTATAAGCTTAATTTGTACTCCAACACTAAGTTAGCTTCATGCCAACAAGAAAGAAATGGAACATTTGACTGACAAGTTTACTTTTGCAGAGGAGATGTTCCAATCTCAGGTAAATGGCATTAGACACTTTACCAAACCTTGGACCTTTGTTTATGGATTTGATAATAAATCACACAGTCAATATACTTATAACTGAGTCGGAATGATTCATTTTCTTTTTTGTTTTATCTCAAGTAGGTAAACAACATTCCCTTTTGCTACAAGGATAATAGGTTAAATCAGTTGAAATAAAGTCTTAGATTAAATGGGTTGTCGCAAGCAAAGTGGTCCAAAACTGGTATTTAAGTATTCCTAAATAACTGTGGAAGCCCAAGAAATATAAAGAGCTGAGAGTCTACAGCAGCTCTGCAAACCTTCATCTCTAATTGATTATTTGATATCATTGTTAGAGACAAAAAGTTTATGTAATTAGCTTAGAAGTAATATTATTTTAACTTCATTTAACTATGTACAACAAAATTTTGACTATATAGATTGACATGAGTTTTTAAAAAACAAATTTTGTCTACAAAAAACAATGATATAAGTAGCCTTATTTAATGACAATCACTTTCAACTATTTCGAAGAAGAAAAGGCTTATGCTTCAAGAAAACATTAACATAATTCTAATAAACACAAACACGGCCGCCCCGCAGCAACGCGCGGGCAAACCCGCTTGTTACTAGTATATATCATGTACTACATAAGTATTCCTCATGCGATGGCTGCTGATGAGTGTCTAAATACTCATCATTTTTGTACTATCTAGACTGCAAAATCATCTGAAAACGCTCAGAAACACATCAAAATGATCAAAATATCACAAATCAGTGTTTTATGTGTTCTAAATACAAAAATATCAAAATCAGATGAAAAACATATCAAATTTGCAAAAATTGCAGTTTTAGTCCCCCAAGTTTCAAAAGTTGTCAAAAACAGTCCCTGAGCACATAATTTCAAAAGTAAAGTCACCAAAGGTCCTTTTTAAATCATAACTTGTCAAATTTAGTCCTTTGGTGAAAAATATCAAAAGTTTGAGAAATTTACAGAATTGGTCCTTCAAGTTTGAAATTTGGCAAAATTGGCCCTTGGAAAATGGCAAAATTGGCAAAATTGGTCCTTGTACTTTTTGAGATTGTCATTTTCAGCCCTTGGAAATAACTTTGCATAATTAACAGGATTGGTCCTTGATTTTCAGAAAATGGCAACATTAGTCCTTGTTTATTAAGCCTATTTTGGACCTTGCCTAGTTTTGACCCCCCAGCCATAACCTTTTGGACCCCTGAATTTTGACCCCCCTTTGATTATTAATATAGCCGGTCAAAGCCCTGGTCAAACACCACCCTTTGGCGCCAAACTCTTCTCCTCCCCCACTAGACCTGCAACACCCAACCAACACTCCACCCCCTCACCTTATCTTCTTCCCTGTGCCCCCTTCCAAATACCTCACTCCAAATAACATTTATGACCCTCATCCTCATCACACTCAACCTCAACTGCTCATATCTCATTTCCCGCCAAAAATTGACATGTTGGCAAAAAGTCACAAAAGTCTCCCAATTCCAAGTGGGATTCAATCAGAAGAGGAGAGAGATGCATATGGAACTATAAAAGAGGAGTTAGAGAGAAGAATAAGAGAGTAGCTAGTTTTAATAATATTTCCTTAATGTCGTTTTTTCTAATTAATGTTTTAGTTTAAACTCAATGTTGTTATTTCAGTTTGTATGTATTATAATCAAGTTAACAGAGCTTTGTAATGTATTTTTGAGTCATCAATCCAAGTTTTATATGAATTCCCAGTTTACTGTGTACTGTGGAGATTTTTAAGTTTCAAAATTTGTATCCAAGCTTCTCATAAGCTTTTGTTAAAATCTAAGGAGTTTATTTAAGCTTATCTTAAACTGTGGTAAGGTTCTTAATCAGTTTTAAGCAAAATTGTGAGTTGGTCAACGAAAGTCAACTGTATAAGATCATTTGGATTTGAGCATGGTTTGGGATTTTGCAGACTTGGACTTGGGTTGGAATTGTAGCAATTAGTGTAGTTATAGGTTCAGATTTGGCCTGCAATAGCTGGAACTCATGTGAGTAAGTTTCCAACTTTTCAAGTTTCAAGTCATTTGCAAATTATGGTTGTTTATGCATCTGTGGTCTATACTAGTGTAGACTTGTTTATATAGGTGTAACTAGGTCATATTAGCTCAGTTTGATCTTTGGTACAAGCTGGTTCAGCAGCTAGCTTGTTGTTATTTGCTTATCAGATTTATAAAGAGGTGTTTGGTTTAGTTTGGTAATCTGCATAAATGGAAGGTTCAGTAGTTAATGCCTGTGGTGGTATGTTTGTTTAGTTGTAATTAACTCATTCAAGTCCAAAAAATTGCACTAGCAACTGTCAAAGTCAAAATTGACTATTAAATGGTTTAGCAGCTAATCTGTGGTGTTTCTAGAAGGCAAATCATTTGTTTCATGTTCAAAATCCATAGATAAAGCTTTTATTAACTTCATTTCATCAATGTAAACCAAGATCAGTCCCTAGATTTGAATCAAAACTCAATAAGGTCAAAGTTTCATTTGTACTTAAAAAGTCAAAAGTTCAAAAACTCAGTTTTGGCCATTCTAGCAGGAATTTTAATGAGCTCATTTATTGGTCAAATTCAGTGATTCTTGTTGTTTTTAAAACCCCTCCTGGTCTAGTCTCTTATTTCCATTTTATCATAATTTTATGAATTTTATTTAAGCTCTTGATTAGCTTGTAAAATTGGTACCAAATCCCCTGTGCAGGGCATCAAGTCTGCACAGGGGTTGCACAGATTTTGCAGACTTGGCACTTGGCTCATGAGAGCTCCTCAAGGTCTGTCCTTGGGTTTAGTGATAGCCACCCAGGTCATCTTTAGGTCTCTATAATTGGTTTTTACTTTCCAGCTTATTCTAGGGCTTATTTCTTGGCTTGAAGTAGACCCCCATTCACTGTTTTTAGCCCATAAGCTCATATCATCTTATCTGTGTAATCAGTTTATCTGAGGTTTTAACTTGTTGTTTTTTGTTCCATTCTAGTCCTTTTAGCTTATTATTGCTTCCTTATCAGTTTGGTGCCTGTTGTGCTCATCTAGCTTATTCAAAGTGCTTATTTCATAAGCTTTTCCTCATCAGTTCCATAATCCTCCACACAAGCCCATGTTTTTCTATTTTTCCTAGCTTCTTAATAATATTTTAGACTTTTCCTGAAATTTTCAGATTTTTCCAAGTTGTTTTACTATTTTTCTTAATTTAAATTAGTTTTTAAGCACTTTTAAATAGTATTTAATACAAATAATTAAGAAAAGTCTCAAAAAAATAATTTTTCATTTTTCTTAAGTTTAAATAAATGTTAAAAGCTTAAAAAGTATTTTTCCCTATTTTTCTCCTTTTATTTGGTATTTTTAATAATTTAAATTAGTTTTAAATAGTTTTAAATTAATAATAAATACATAAAAAGTCTAAAAAATATATTTTCAGTTTTAAAATTAGTTTTATCATATTTTAGATTTTTCTAAGTCTTAAATTTATTTTTCTAGTCTTATTTCATATTTTCTTTTATTTTAAAGTATTATTAAATAGTTTAAAATAGTTTTTAATTAATAATAATTAATTAAATAGTGTTAAAAATAATTTTCCTTTTCTATAAATTTTCTTTTATCATTAGGTTTGTAAAAATGTATTTTTCATATTTTTAGGACTTTTATTTCTTAAATCTCACGTTTTATTTTTGTACGTAGACGTAATTTTTATTTAAACGTAAGTTTTTGGTTTTAAACGTTCATCATCATTGTAAAAATAGTGATAGCGTTTATTTAATATCTTTTATCTTTTTAATTTTCTTAATTTTCATTTAAGTCGCTTTTATTTATAAACCTTTTTCTGTAGTGTAATTATCATATCCAAATCCTTTCTGATCGCTATCATTAGTGATCATTCTACCGTCTGAATCAGTGTTTACACACCATTGAGTCTCCTTGGGACATAACGACCCGGGGAAACACTATACTCCTCAGATCTTCATTGCATTGATTTCGTGCTTAAGCTGTTTTAAGTTTTCTTACGCTTGCGTGAGAGAACTTGACGGTTTTGCGCGCATCAAATTTTTGGCGCCGCTGCCGGGGAGGCTTTAGCGTGTGTTTAGCCATTTTCAGACCCATTCTTGCACATATTCCATCTTTTGTAAAAAGTTTTTTGTAAAGTTTTCAATAATCTCAAAAAGTTCATTAACACTTTTCCTAAAGTGTTAAAAACGCCAAAAATATTTTCATTCTTTGTTTTTATCATCATGTTTTTCAAAAACACCAAAAATATTCCTCTTTACCCTCTTACCTTTTTGATTCTTCATTTTCTTACCCTCTGATAACCTTTGATTCTTTCTATGTCTTATCCTCACCCTCTTGGTTGTCAATGGTGTGGTGGTCCTTATAATGGTGGCAATTGCCCCAGTTGTAGCATGGTGGAATCAGGAAACGGGTCTGTCTATAACCAAGATCCCTATTCCTACCATAACACGACTGATTTATTCCATCAGCTACCACACTGTGAGACTCAGCAGTTTTACTGTTGTGAGTACTGTGGTGGTTCTCATTCCAGTTCTAATTGTCAATCAGGAAACACGCTTGTCTATGAGCAGGTTCCTGATAACAATTATGACTACAACACATACCACTCACAGCCACATCAGTTTTACTGTTGTGAGTATTGTGGAGGTCCTCACTCTAGCTCGGATTGTCAAACAGGGAACCCAATTCCTTGTAACAATTATGAATCTTCGTATAATGACCAAACTCCACAGTACCAAATGATTCAAGCGACTCCTCTTGAAACTACGACAGACCTTCTACTGAAGACTCTGGAGTTATTAAAAGAACTTAAGGAGGAGTCGGCTATGTCATCCTATAATCCAAATGAAAAATCAATGGAAGTTTTGTTAGCCGAAGAGCGGGCTGCTAAATTAGATTCCCAGATTGCGTTTGAAAAATCTGTTAGGGAATCAATTGCAATAGAAAAAGCGGCCAAATCTAGCTCTCGATTCCGTTTCATTCCTGATGACGATGATGATGAAGATATCCTTGATATCCTACAATTTTATAACGGTTCATCAAGTTCATCAGTTGAAACTCCTTCCATGGAACATCAGGGAGAAAAGACTATGATGGAATTACTAGCAGAAGAACAAATGTTAAGTATAAAACATATGTATGCTAGTCCTTCTAAACTCCCTCAGTCTGTTGTTATCACACCCAATATTCCCACTCACTCTCTAAACATGGGGGATGAGCTTCTTAGCACTATTCCAGAAATGGAATCGTCTAGTGTTGAGGACCTTATCCCAATCCCGAGAGAGTCACAGGGAATTTCTGATCATCTGTGTGATATCCCTTTCCCTCTTGAGTGTTCTCAAGATCATTTTGAAACTTTCTCTGATCTTAGCGACGGTTGTGCTTCCTATGGAGACATCGAGTACGTTGAGGCATCACTTCCACAATCTGATGCTGATCCCTTTCTTGAGGAGTTCTCCGGTGAACTCACTCACATCAATCCACTCTTTGATTTTGAAGCCGATCTGGGAGAGACCGAAAGTCTCATTGATAATGATCGTTCACTCACTTCTTATCCCAACAGTCCAATAGAGAATGTTGATCACTTTGTTCCCGAAACATTCAAAGCTACTTTCACTAATCCTCTATTTGAATTCAACTCTGAATTCACTTTAATTTCTGAGAATCCACTCTTTGATACTCAGATTGAGGATAGTGATGAGTCCACAATGGAACAAGAGTTCACAAATTCACATTATGTGATTGATTCTCTTCATGAGGAGTTCTCCGGTGAACTCTCTCATATCATATCTCCGCTGGAGTATGATTGTTTGGATGGCAAAAATCATGATCGGGGGGAGAGAATCTCAATTTGCATAGTTATGACAAATCCTCCCACCCTCCCAACCGAGATGCCTTCCAACCCTAAGAGCTCAACCAATAAAATCCAAATAAGTGCAATTGCACTTCATCCCGAGGAAGAAGATCTAGTTATGATTGTTATCATGATCTTCCTTCTTTTCTTCACCTACTTGGTGACTTCCTCTCTTCTTCACTCCTTTGGGAGTGAGGACACTATCTTTGACCCCGGCATTTTCATTTATCATTTGTGAGCCGGGTCTGTCTCTGTATCTCATCGGTGTGAAACTTTCACGTACTTCAATGTTTATCCAAACATCTTGAATGAAAGTCCGATGGAGATTGTTTCTTCCACTTTGCTTCCCCATGAACCAATGAATTCGGGGTCGAGTCAAGCTAGCGACTCGGTAATCAAAAACAGTAGCTTAACATGGGTTTTCACCCGTGTGTACCACCCTAGTGTGGGGGAGTGCCCCACATATTATATATATATCTAAAAAAAAAAAAAAAAAAAAAAAAAAAATCTTTCTAAATAATGGCCGTAGTATTTCCCTTTTACGTTCTTTGTTTCGGCATAACCGCCGGTACTTTGAATATTGAGGGCAATATTCATTTCTAAGTGTGGGGGGGAATTCTCACGAATTTCATGTATTATACTACCCAATTCCCCCGTTTTTGGCCAAAATTTTTTTTGGAGTAAGTGTTTTACACTTTCTCATTTGGTTATCAGTCCGCCATGTCTGTAAGACAAAAGGATTGGCTAATCCAGGAGCAAACGGCTCTTGGTAAAGATATATCAAATCCGTTTATATGGCTTGCAATTTGCCCAAAATTGTATGGTTCTCAACTCACCATATCCTAAAAAGTGAAGAGTTGGCTAGCCCGCAAGATTATGGCTTGTGGTAAAGGCAGTGGAAAATCCATAATTGGTAATCAGCTCACCAAAGATAATATTGATAATTTATCTAAGAGTTGGCTAGTCCAGAAGGGTACGGCTTCTGGTAAAGACAAAATCAAATCCGTTGAAAGCTGGTGGTTTGCTCAAAATCACATGGTTATCGGTGTACCATGGTTCTTACTTGAACTGAAACATTTGGCTACTCCAGAAGTAATGGCTTTTGGTAAAGAGATTAAAATCCATTATGTTTTCTCAAATCATTGCTAGGGACTAGCAATATCTCAGTGTGGGGGATTGATGAGTGTCTAAATACTCATCATTTTTGTACTATCTAGACTGCAAAATCATCTGAAAACGCTCAGAAACACATCAAAATGATCAAAATATCACAAATCAGTGTTTTATGTGTTCTAAATACAAAAATATCAAAATCAGATGAAAAACATATCAAATTTGCAAAAATTGCAGTTTTAATCCCCCAAGTTTCAAAAGTTGTCAAAAACAGTCCCTGAGCACATAATTTCAAAAGTAAAGTCACCAAAGGTCCTTTTTAAATCATAACTTGTCAAATTTAGTCCTTTGGTGAAAAATATCAAAAGTTTGAGAAATTTACAGAATTGGTCCTTCAAGTTTGAAATTTGGCAAAATTGGCCCTTGGAAAATGGCAAAATTGGCAAAATTGGTCCTTGTACTTTTTGAGATTGTCATTTTCAGCCCTTGGAAATAACTTTGCATAATTAACAGGATTGGTCCTTGATTTTCAGAAAATGGCAACATTAGTCCTTGTTTATTAAGCCTATTTTGGACCTTGCCTAGTTTTGACCCCCCAGCCATAACCTTTTGGACCCCTGAATTTTGACCCCCCTTTGATTATTAATATAGCCGGTCAAAGCCCTGGTCAAACACCACCCTTTGGCGCCAAACTCTTCTCCTCCCCCACTAGACCTGCAACACCCAACCAACACTCCACCCCCTCACCTTATCTTCTTCCCTGTCCCCCCTTCCAAACACCTCACTCCAAATAACATTTATGACCCTCATCCTCATCACACTCAACCTCAACTGCTCATATCTCATTTCCCGCCAAAAATTGACATGTTGGCAAAAAGTCACAAAAGTCTCCCAATTCCAAGTGGGATTCAATCAGAAGAGGAGAGAGATGCATATGGAACTATAAAAGAGGAGTTAGAGAGAAGAATAAGAGAGTAGCTAGTTTTAATAATATTTCCTTAATGTCGTTTTTTCTAATTAATGTTTTAGTTTAAACTCAATGTTGTTATTTCAGTTTGTATGTATTATAATCAAGTTAACAGAGCTTTGTAATGTATTTTTGAGTCATCAATCCAAGTTTTATATGAATTCCCAGTTTACTGTGTACTGTGGAGATTTTTAAGTTTCAAAATTTGTATCCAAGCTTCTCATAAGCTTTTGTTAAAATCTAAGGAGTTTATTTAAGCTTATCTTAAACTGTGGTAAGGTTCTTAATCAGTTTTAAGCAAAATTGTGAGTTGGTCAACGAAAGTCAACTGTATAAGATCATTTGGATTTGAGCATGGTTTGGGATTTTGCAGACTTGGACTTGGGTTGGAATTGTAGCAATTAGTGTAGTTATAGGTTCAGATTTGGCCTGCAATAGCTGGAACTCATGTGAGTAAGTTTCCAACTTTTCAAGTTTCAAGTCATTTGCAAATTATGGTTGTTTATGCATCTGTGGTCTATACTAGTGTAGACTTGTTTATATAGGTGTAACTAGGTCATATTAGCTCAGTTTGATCTTTGGTACAAGCTGGTTCAGCAGCTAGCTTGTTGTTATTTGCTTATCAGATTTATAAAGAGGTGTTTGGTTTAGTTTGGTAATCTGCATAAATGGAAGGTTCAGTAGTTAATGCCTGTGGTGGTATGTTTGTTTAGTTGTAATTAACTCATTCAAGTCCAAAAAATTGCACTAGCAACTGTCAAAGTCAAAATTGACTATTAAATGGTTTAGCAGCTAATCTGTGGTGTTTCTAGAAGGCAAATCATTTGTTTCATGTTCAAAATCCATAGATAAAGATTTTATTAACTTCATTTCATCAATGTAAACCAAGATCAGTCCCTAGATTTGAATCAAAACTCAATAAGGTCAAAGTTTCATTTGTACTTAAAAAGTCAAAAGTTCAAAAACTCAGTTTTGGCCATTCTAGCAGGAATTTTAATGAGCTCATTTATTGGTCAAATTCAGTGATTCTTGTTGTTTTTAAAACCCCTCCTGGTCTAGTCTCTTATTTCCATTTTATCATAATTTTATGAATTTTATTTTAGCTCTTGATTAGCTTGTAAAATTGGTACCAAATCCCCTGTGCAGGGCATCAAGTCTGCACAGGGGTTGCACAGATTTTGCAGACTTGGCACTTGGCTCATGAGAGCTCCTCAAGGTCTGTCCTTGGGTTTAGTGATAGCCACCCAGGTCATCTTTAGGTCTCTATAATTGGTTTTTACTTTCCAGCTTATTCTAGGGCTTATTTCTTGGCTTGAAGTAGACCCCCATTCATTGTTTTTAGCCCATAAGCTCATATCATCTTATATGTGTAATCAGCTTATATGAGGTTTTAACTTGTTGTTTTTTGTTCCATTCTAGTCCTTTTAGCTTATTATTGCTTCCTTATCAGTTTGGTGCCTGTTGTGCTCATCTAGCTTATTCAAAGTGCTTATTTCATAAGCTTTTCCTCATCAGTTCCATAATCCTCCACACAAGCCCATGTTTTTCTATTTTTCCTAGCTTCTTAATAATATTTTAGACTTTTCCTGAAATTTTCAGATTTTTCCAAGTTGTTTTACTATTTTTCTTAATTTAAATTAGTTTTTAAGCACTTTTAAATAGTATTTAATACAAATAATTAAGAAAAGTCTCAAAAAAATAATTTTTCATTTTTATTAAGTTTAAATAAATGTTAAAAGCTTAAAAAGTATTTTTCCCTATTTTTCTCCTTTTATTTGGTATTTTTAATAATTTAAATTAGTTTTAAATAGTTTTAAATTAATAATAAATACATAAAAAGTCTAAAAAATATATTTTCAGTTTTAAAATTAGTTTTATCATATTTTAGATTTTTCTAAGTCTTAAATTTATTTTTCTAGTCTTATTTCATATTTTCTTTTATTTTAAAGTATTATTAAATAGTTTAAAATAGTTTTTAATTAATAATAATTAATTAAATAGTGTTAAAAATAATTTTCCTTTTCTATAAATTTTCTTTTATCATTAGGTTTGTAAAAATGTATTTTTCATATTTTTAGGACTTTTATTTCTTAAATCTCACGTTTTATTTTTGTACGTAGACGTAATTTTTATTTAAACGTAAGTTTTTGATTTTAAACGTTCATCATCATTGTAAAAATAGTGATAGCGTTTATTTAATATCTTTTATCTTTTTAATTTTCTTAATTTGCATTTAAGTCGCTTTTATTTATAAACCTTTTTCTGTAGTGTAATTATCATATCCAAATCCTTTCTGATCGCTATCATTAGTGATCATTCTACCGTCTGAATCAGTGTTTACACACCATTGAGTCTCCTTGGGACATAACGACCCGGGGAAACACTATACTCCTCAGATCTTCATTGCATTGATTTCGTGCTTAAGCTGTTTTAAGTTTTCTTACGCTTGCGTGAGAGAACTTGACGGTTTTGCGCGCATCAGCTGCCTTCATATTTTTGGACTAATTGTTCATAAGGATTGGAGAAGAGGTGTTAGCCATTAATAGTGATTTTAAAAGAGAGAAATGAAAATGATGGTGGTTGTATGGTGGTGGTTTTTTAAAATCTGAGTTTGTTCTTGATGTTCTTGATAATTGTCTAAAAATAAATGTAAATTCAAGATAAAATCAAAATGGGGAAGAAGACGAGGGTATATTAGTCATTTCATAGGCTTCTAACCATTACTAACGGGCAAAAGTAACGAGCGTTAGCCATAATGGCTAAATGCAACAAAAAGACGATTTTAGGGACATGATACAAACGTGGTTTCAGTGATTAGCGTGCAAAAATCGCCAACTTTAAGGACGGATTTTGTAGTTTACCCTTTTCTTAAACGGATTTTACTTTATACACGTTCTCTCAAAACACCAATAATATCACTTTAGCCCACAACCGAGACTTAAATCCACGATCGTCCGCTAGTAGAGCATGCACATCCGTAACTTGAGTTATAGTTTAACACTTGCCACGTCAGCGTCACATCAGCTTTAACATTTCACCTTAACATCCTCAAAAAACACCCACATCAATAACATCCCAAGTTAAACTTTAACTCACCAACAATTTACAAAAACAACCCCTCATTTAGGGGCAAAAAAAAAACGATGAAATGCAATTAACGCCCGTTAGGGTCATAAAGCAGCCGACTTAACGCCCAAATAACGCCGGAGGTCCATTGGGTAACGCCCCATAACGCCCGTTAAGTCCCTTCTAACGCCCGTTAGGGCGTTATTGCTGTGAGTGCTCGTATAGTCAAAGTACGGCTTAAATTCTCAAAATCCGACAAAACTCATACTACTAGCATATACGTGTAAGAAAAACCGTATATCATTTTATTACGGATAAAAACATTAAAAATAAATAAAAATAAATAAAAAAAATATAAAAAAATTGAACGAAGATAAAAAAAAATGACATAAATTGAACATCAACATTTGAGAAATTGACATAGTATATTCAAAGTTCTAACCATGATTGATAACAACATATTCAATAGTTTTTTTTTTTAGAACGACAATATTATTAGCAACTAGCAAGATGCTAGAAAAGACATTACAAGGAACATATTCGATAGTTTGCTATACAAAGTTACAAACCTTTGAACCAAAACAAGCTAAGACCTAGCTATGGGAATGGATATACATACCTCAAAATAGATTTCAATAACTTTTTTTTCTTTTTTCCTTTTTTTCTTTTTTTTTGTAATATTGTTTTTATTATGAAACTACGAAATTGAAAGTACTGAACATAAAATATAAAGTGAAAGTATCAAAAAGTGCCAAAATCTTTTTGATAGTCCCCTTTGTGGTCAAATTTTTACTCAATCTCCAAAATGGTCATGCGCAACCACGCGACTCCGCAGCTCTACCCAAAATGTGACACGTGTCCCAACTACCAATACACCTTTTATCTTCTCACTTTTCCAAGATAACCTCTCTTATTGAGCAACCGCCGGCTACTCAACCGGCGGCTTGCGCAACCGGCGGCCCGGATGTGACATAAAGGTACGTTGTACTTTTTGCTTTTTGTACTTTTTTTTATTCTTCATCATATACAGTAAAATTAAAGCTCGTGAGTATTAACTTATTATCGTGGGATTAATTAAGCTCATTATTAAACGTTTAAGTTAGTCTATGATAACATGTTAGAATAGAATAGCTTTAAAACATAAATTAACACATCAAACACATATAAAGTAGAAAATTTAAAAGCTTATCAACCCACCTTAAATGAGCTCGCGAGTATTAACTTATAAGCTTATCCAATACTAAGATATTGCTTATTATCGTGGATAAGCTAACTAGTGATGAAACTGGGTATAGTTTGATGAAAGGACATGAAACAGGTCTTTACAACTTTAGAAGGTTTACTACTTGTTAACATTAAGACATTATATTTCTTTTACTGGAAATGAATAAGCATGATTAAATATCCCATAACTCTTCTGTAGGTTAAAGACAATCCTTCGGATGACTTTAAAAGCATGCACCAACATATTTCAAAAGGGTCAGGGACGTTTTATAAACAAGATCATGGATGGAAAGTTTCAAACGGTATTGCTGAAGCATTAAAAGTATCTATCCAATCTTTATATAATGAGCTTATAATATGTGCAAGACACTATATAATGAGCTTAGCAGAATGGGTGGATAAATGCATTGGAGAAAGAAGCTAGTACATGGGCGCTACAGTAGTTTTGTACATTTTTTTTTTTTTTTGCACATGGATAAATGCAAGTCGAGTAAAAGTAGGTTGAGTAGCCGTCGGTTGCGCAATTTTGGTGGTTATTTGGGTAGAATAAAAAGTAAAAAGTGTACTTTCCTTATGACACGTGTCACATTTTGGGTGGAGCTGCGGAGTCGAGTGGCTGCGCATGACCATTTTGAAGATTAAGTGAAAAATACCAAAAAGATTTTGGCACTTTTTGGTACTTTTCTCTAAAAAAAACTATAAAAAAATTGGTCTCATACTACTAATAGAGGGGAGGCAAAAAGTGTGAGTTATAACACCACCCTCGCTATATGACTATATCTTCGACACATAAAGACATTCCTATCTAAAAAATCAATAGCATCTAGGTGTATTTTCAAGATTAAATACATTGTAACAAGATTCCTGTAATATCCATACATGATATATTGAATGTCTTTCAAGTTTCAAATATAAATAGTGACCTTGAATTAGTTGTTGCGTACATATATAAAATTCATTAGTGGTTGCTATTTAATCCATATATATCTCAATGGCTTGAAAGCTTAGCAAGAATAATGTGCATTGCTTTAAAAAAGACACAATGTTTTTAATAGTGTGTCAAATTGTGCAAAATTTATGCTCATCAATAGAATGGTCGATGTATGCAATAAACATAATTAAACAAGCCGAATGCAATCCACATGTTGAGGCGGGTATTAGCAAATAAATTTTGATGTAAAATTTATTTATAGTCGAAGTCAATACGAAAACCTGATTACTCTAACTAAAATAGGGCATCAAATGATAACTATAGTTTTCGACATTTTTATCGATTAATTCATATCTGTCTCACAGACTCAAAGCTTGTAAGATCCTCCCCGTTAGAACGCTTGACGTTGACATGTTGTGCTTTTTTTCCTACTTATTTTTAAGTACTTACATATACGTTAACATATTATATTAAGCATCACACTCTTTTGCTAATAAGATACAAAAATACAAAGCGATGTAATCTCTTTTACATCAAGTATCTACTTAAAAGTTATTGTCTGTACCTCAAATCCCTCTTTTGAATTTATGATTAAAACTGTTTTTGGCTCTTAAAATTATCTAAATTACTATTGTGCTCATAACTAATGGCACCACTACGCGAAACAATACATTTTTTGTACTAGCATTGCAATATCATGATCAATAGTGCATTAGATATTAGATTGTTGCTTGTTGAAATAAACAAACAAAAAATACAAATCCAATGTCAATCCATATGGTTTTCTGATATTTATAAATGAAAAAGAAATATAACAAACAATTAAAGGTACCCCATATGAGTGTAGTAGGGCACTTTTGGTTTACAATTTGTCAATATCACCTCACCCATAAAGACATTGTCAACTGCAACTTAAATTCATTAAATACAACTTAAAAATATAAGCGAAAATGCAAACTGATATAAAAAATGACATTTCTTTTTAGAACGGCACTACACTATCCAATCCCTGAGTTAAATCATTCAAACGGGCAGGCTTTGAGACCCGAACCGCTAGGAGAGACCTGCAAAGGGAAACCTCTAAAACTCACGGCTTCGTACTAGGAGGAAAACCTGAATTTTATGTCTCTTGCGAGACTCGAAACCTGGGTAAACTGTAAAACCTCCCCCAAGCTCCCGAAAAAGTCCATGTGACCAACTGAGCTAAACCAGTTCATGTAAAACTTGACTAAACTTTGTAAACTGATGAGATTGTTCTCACTTTAAATGCGAATTATGAGTGTGTCATTGACGACGAAAAAACACTATCTTTCATACAAATTACACAATCACCGTCCTTTTATCTTATTATTATTAGAGAAAATTACCAAAAGAGGCCAATTTTCCAAAGATGGTCCATTTTCTAGACATTTTTCTCATCTCTTTCCCAAAAGAGCCATGCTCAACTGCTCAACTGCTCGACTCCACCTCTTTTGTGACACACGTGTTCATACAAGTACAAGAGTTAGGTAGACATGCTTTTTTACTTTTTCTTAAATAACAAATATGCCCACTATATAAATACCATCTCTCTTCATTTACACTGTCCATAACTACTTAGAAATCCCAGTTGTCTTCCATCTAAACTTTTCATGTAATATTGATTTTTAATGGCACTATAGCAGATTCATGTCTTTGCAAGAAGGTAGTACGATTACAAGAAGTAATTATTAGATCTCGGCGAGATCTCATAGCAGATTCATGTCTTCTTCATTTTTAGATTCATGTCTTCTTCACTTTTAGATCTCATTTTTAGAGTTACGACACAGTAGCAGATTCATGTCTTTGCAGATTAATTGGTCCATTTCCGGCGAGATCTCATAGCAGCAGTAGCAAATTCATGTCTTCTTCATTTTTAGATCTGGCAACGGGTCGGGTGTTGGACCCGATATGAGTTTCGAATTAAATGTCCGTGCGTACTTCTTCTGATTTGGGTCGGGGGGTAGAGAAACTTTTGAGGCGTGATAATTTTTTTTTGGTCAATATTTTAAAAATTCCGGCGATAGCAGCAGATTCCAGCGAGATTTTAAAGATTCCGGCGAAACTTTTCATGTAATATTGATTTTTAAGTCAACTTTAATAACTTGCATTTCATATGGTTGATGAAGAATCTTTTGATGCGTGATATTTTTTTTGGTCAATATTTTATGATTCTCATATACATCTATTTTCAGATCTGTGATGCGTGGTGTATTTTTTTTTTAATAAAATCGTGGTTAATTAAGTAAAGTTGTGTTGGAGATGGATTTATTGAATGGGTGGATCGAGTAATGAAATAAGTAATTTTGTAAGTATAGATAATTTTTGTGGTTGAGCAGTTGTGGTCGAGCAGTTGAGCAGTGGTAGTCGAGCAGTTGAGCAGCGGTGGTAGTGGTGGTTATGGACTGGTAAGGTGGTGAGCAGTGGTGGTCGAGCAGTTGAGCAGTGATAGTCGAGCAGTTGAGCGGTGGTGGGGTGGTGGTGGATGAAGTTAGGTGAGGGTAGGTGGAATAATTAATAAAAAATATAATAAATGGTAAATTTGTCATTTAAGAAAAAGTAAAAAAGTATGTCTACCTAACTCTTATAATTGTATGGACACGTGTCACAAAAGAGGTGGAATTGAGCAGTTGAGCATGACTCTTTTAGGAAAGAGATGAGAAAAGTGTCTAGAAATTAGATCACCTTTGAAAAATTGGCATCTTTTGGTAATTTTCTCTTATTATTATTATTATTATAAAAACATGACAAATTCGGTAACTCATATATGGAAAGAATGCAAAATTTTGCCATAAGGTTTTATAAGACTTTTGATGAATGGCAAAAATTCAATATAAATCTTAAATTTACTATAAATTTAATAAACCATTTATATTCATTCATTTTTTTAATCAAAATAAAAAAAAACAAACTTTCACCCTTTTAAAAAAATTAAATATCTCGCAAACCGTTAATCGTTACGCAAAAATATCATACCATCGCGACGATAATTAAATTATCTTTCTATAGATATACACTTCTATATATTTTTAACAATTTTTTTCAAAATTTCGGCCTAAAAAAATCATATATGATTTGTGAAAATCACATGTTATTCGATTTTTACAAATCACATATGATTTTTGCAAATCATATGTGATTTGTAAAAATCATATATGACTTAAAAAAATCATATATGATTTGATTTTTACAAATCACATGTAATTTTTAAAAATCAAATATAATTTTAAAAATCATATGTGATTTTTCTGGCCGGAATTTTTGAATTTTTTTTTTCGAAAATATAAAGAAGTGCATATCTATAGAAAGACAATTTAATTCTCGTCACGATTGTGTATTTTTTGTAGTTTGAAGATTTACCGTTTGCAAGATATGTTATTTTTTAAAAAAGAGTTAATTGCAGAAATCGTCCTTAAGGTTTGGCCAAATTGCAAGTTTCGTCCCAAATAGTTTGAAATTGCATAAATCGTCCCCAAATCAAACCTTTTTGCAAATTTTGGTCCCTGGCTTTAACTGCCGTTAAGTGTATTTCGTTAGAATTAACACGTTAGCCCTTTTGGCCAAAAAATCTTGCAGCGTTCATCCTTTTGGCCAAAAACTCTTGCATAGTTCATCCTTTGGCCAAAAACTTTTGCAGAGTTCATCCTTTTGGCCAAAAACTCTTGCATAGTTCATCCTTTGGCCAAAAACTTTTGCAGAGTTCATCCTTTTGGCCAAAAACTTTTGCAGAGTTCATCCTTTTGGCCAAAAATTTTTGCAGAGTTCATCCTTTTGGCCAAAAACTTTTGCCGAGTTCATCCTTTTGGTAAAAAACTCTTGCAGAGTTCATCCTTTTGGCAAAAAACTCTTGCATAGTTCATCCTTTGGCCAAAAACTTTTGCAGAGTTCATCCTTTTGGCCAAAAAATTTTGCAGAGTTCACCCTTTTGGCCAAATTTTTTTGAAGAGTTCATCCTTTTGGCAAAAAACTTTTACAGAGTTCATCCTTTTGGCCAAAAACTCTTGTAGCGTTCATCCTTTTAGCCAAAAACTTTTGCAGAGTTCATCCTTTTGGCAAAAAACTCTTGCATAGTTCATCCTTTGGCCAAAAACTTTTGCATAGTTCATCCTTTTATACAT
Source organism: Chrysanthemum seticuspe (assembly GCA_019973895.1). Lineage (NCBI taxonomy): Eukaryota > Viridiplantae > Streptophyta > Magnoliopsida > Asterales > Asteraceae > Chrysanthemum > Chrysanthemum seticuspe. Next base: position 274,062,900 of record BPTQ01000001.1, on the reverse strand, counting down.
TTTCATATGTTTTTAATCGTCTTCATCCATTTTTATGCGTTTTTGTCTGGTTTTATACGTTTTTGTTCGTTTTAATACATTTTTGTTCATTTTAATACGCTTTCGTCTGCTTTTATACGTTTTCATCCGTTTTTATTCGTTTTTAACCGTTTTTAACCGTTTTTGTACTATCTCAACATATTGAAATTTTTTTTAAAAAAGAAAAAAAATTTGAAAAAAAAAAAAATTGGAATTTTTTCCCAAATTTGAAAAAAAAAATTCCAAAAAATTTTGAATAAGAAAATTGGAAAAAAAAATCCGAAAAAAGAAAAAAATTTCAATTTTTTTCGTAAATACTTTTTTTTCAATTTCTTTTTGAAAAAGAAAATTGGAAAAAAGATTCCACAAAATTTTGAAAAAGAAAATTGGAAAAAAAAAATCCGAAAAAAAATTTAGAAAAAAAAAAATTCCAATTTTTTTTTCTTAAATACTTTTTTTATTCAAAAAGAATTTCGTAAAAAACAATTTAGAAAAAAAATTCCAATTTCTTTTTTTTGAAAAAAAAAAGTATTTACGAAAAAAAAAATGGATTTTTTTTTCCAAATTTTTTTTCGAATTTTTTTTCCAATTTTCTTTTTCAAAATTTTGTGGAATCTTTTTTCCAATTTTCTTTTACAAAAAGAAATTGAAAAAAAAGTATTTACGAAAAAAAAAAGTTTGATTTTTTTTTACATTTTTCGGATTTTTTTTCCAATTTTCTTTTTCAAAATTTTTTTGGATTTTTTTTTTCAAATTTGCGAAAAAATTCCACAATATTTTATTTTCAATATTTTTCTTTTTTTTTAAAAATTTCAATATTTTGAGATAGTATAAAAACGGTTAAAAACGAACAAAAACGGATGAAAACGTATAAAAACAGACGAAAGCGTATTAAAACAAACAAAAACGTATTAAAACGAACAAAAACGTATAAAACCGGACAAAAACACATAAAAATGGATGAAGACGATTAAAAACATATGAAAATGTATAAAAGGATGAACGCTACAAAAGTTTTTGGCCAAAAGGATGAACTCTGCAAAAGTTTTTGGCCAAAAGGATGAACTCTGCAAAAGTTTTTGGCCAAAAGGATGAACTCTGCAAAAATTTTGGCCAAAGGATGAGCTATGCAAGAGTTTTTTGCTAAAAGGATGAACTATGCAAAAGTTTTTTGCCAAAAGGATGAACTCTGCAAAAGTTTTTGGCCAAAGGATGAACTATGCAAGAGTTTTTGGCCAAAAGGATGAACTCTGCAAAAGTTTTTGGCCAAAAGGGCTAACGCGTTAATTCTAACGAAATACACTTAACGGCAGTTAAAGCCAGGGACCAAAATTTGCAAAAAAGTTTGATTTGGGGACGATTTATGCAATTTCAAACTATTTAGGACGAAACTTGCAATTTGGCCAAACCTTAAGGACGATTTCTGCAATTAACTCTTTAAAAAATGTAAAAAATAGTTTTTTTTTATTAATTTTGATAAAAAAATGAATGACTAAAATTGATTTATTAGATCTATGGTAAATATGAGATCTATATTGATCTAAACTTTTTGATGAATAAGTCAAGTCTTCTAAGACGATAATCTTCACAATGTCAAAACCATTAAATAGCGAATGTCATATCGTTTGAATTATTTATGTTGTTTGAATATCAAGACCAATTATATTGAAATATCCACTAGACTTGTCTAAGAATAGAAATTAGCGGAATAATATGACAATTTGCGGGCATATAGTCATGTGTTTTAGGTCTAGATAACACTACTCTTTTAGTTTAGTTGAAAAATAAACTTTGAACATCTAAGGGCAAAGTAATAGATTGTCCCAATAACTAAGGAATCGGGCTAGTACTACGATGAAAGATATATGTAGAGCACAACCTTGAAGTTCTTAGCTTAAATTTCTTTATTCATGTGGGACGATCGTTCTTATGATAAATCGCGAGTGTGTGATGAGCTAATACATAGCGAGCGTGTCTCTTTATTCATGCGCGGCGAGTTCTTTGCTTAACTAATTTCTATCTATATGTACGAGCTGATAAATACTCATGTAGGTAAAATAGTGAATTACGGACCAAGGTTTTTAGTAACACTATGAAAAAACAGTTTTTCAGATTGCAGAGTTACGGTAGACAACTAAAGTTTTAAAATTTTGTTTTCCTTGGATTAAATGACTAAATATTAACCTTCCAAATCTAGCTCTTAAGTAGCTGGTTAACGAAATCTGTAGTTTTCACTAGAACACTTGCAAATCACACATACTTTAACTATAGTTCGGGAATGTGTGATTTTTGTTATGTTGTTTGCGCGTGTAAATGATGTTTCCGGGTCATAATGAAGTATGCAAAGACATAAGACCATCCGTAATAACAATTTGAGGACGCATGCTACGCCTATGTGGCAAGTTGAAGACACATCTTTCCTTATTACTCTCACCCAATGATGCGTGCTATGGATGTTGTTTAAGAGGACCCGGTAGTTCAGATGACCGGTTTGTGTAAGTGTTGTTGTTGTGTCTCTGTGTGTGTGTGTTTATTAAATGGTTTTTATGTGGTATATTTGAGTTTTTAACTGAAGTATGATTTAGTGGTGAATTATGTTATCTTATACACTAGATTAGTGATGAAATTGATTATAGAGAGAAAAATATAATGTGACATTCGGATGACGTAGTGAAATTGGTTGTGATGCTCCCTTAGCCTAAGTTTTGCGTATACATAAGAAAGTAATGATCTTTCAATAATAACAATAATAAAAGATAGTGATCGATATCTAACATCCAATATATTTCTTGCACAACTTAAAATATTATTTCTGTGGAATATTTGTTTTAATTAAATCAATACGAGTATTTTATAAACATTCGGATAGTATTTGACTTTATAGGGGAGTATAAAATAGTTCTTAAGATTCCATAATCTAAGTGTGACTTTCTTGGCGTTGTTCGCATTATTTTAATTTCAACATTTTGATATAACATGTATTTAACGTATGTTAATATGCCCATAAAACATTTGTTTGAATGCATAACATAGGATACGTTTAATTCAGTAAATTAAAAATCATGTAATTAAGGCAATTATATGTTTAACTAGTTTGTATTAAATTTATTTTTATCTTATAAAAAAGCTCTAATTTATTTAATAACATATAACGAGTGCCTTATAATTAGCATCTGTTAAACAAACCCATTAATACAAACGACTAAACGAACCACCATAAGTTATCCGTCAAATCGATCCTGGCGTGTTAATAGTATAAACATAAAAGAAGCAACAAAATATGTTGTTGATAGTTACTTGGATACTCTCCTCGTTCTAGTGTTTGTCTTATATATACTCGTAACAGTAATATCTCTAATTGCGTGTATGTGTAATTTGATACATTATGCTGATAGCGAAAGATATAGATTTATTCTAATGAAAATAAATATATTTTGGGTACGATCGTAAGACGAAAGGTGATGGTGCCCTTTTGTCACTCGTGATCCATATAAGACAAATTTTGTCACTCGTGAGCCTCATTATATGGGGTGCTTGTAACGCGCCACTAAGGTTCAAACCAGAAGGGAGGTCGCCTATTAGCATTTGTGCCAAGTAGGTAAATTTTATTATTGTTTATTTGGTTTGTGAGTGTGTGTGGCATTTTGTTGAATATGTTTGTATAAAGTGAGTAATTTAATTAAAGGTGAGGAAGTGTGACCACTACGAATGAAATATGAGAGGAAGATGATGGTTAAAGAAAACTGAGGTTGCGCTGAGGTGCAAAGTGAGAGAATATCACCATTACTTTCAGGCTAATATATACTCGCTCGCCGCTAAAGACTTTTAGAGAGAACCTTTTGGCTATTAGAGACGCCTTCAGGTCGGCTCTAAAAGATAAAATCTTGTATATTACTGATTACTCCTAGTCTATAGAGACCTAACTCTTTAAGGTGTGAAAGTTATGTATAACCATAATACAAATTTGTACCTTTGAGATAACACATGCATGCATGAAATATATCATTTTCACAGTTTTACCACAATTTAATAACGATTAAAAGTTACGTACAACTGCAAGTGTTAGTAGTAATATCTGAACTTTCGCAGTTTCGCCACAATGAATCTTACATTATACTCCTTTGTTCATTTTACCCTTTTCATAGGTTTATTTTGTATCATTTCCTAGCAGAAAACATAACTTGTACGACAGATTTGCCTTTAAGAAACCATTAGTGCAATAACTTTATGTTTGGGCAGAAATGAGACATTGATGAGTAAACATTATATATATAATTAGAAAATGATGAAGACAATGTTGAAATGTTATGTACTATAATTGAATTTCTACAGATTAAATTATTATGAGATCAATAATTGAATATCATAGACTTGTAACGTGACAATGAATACACTAGTACAATCGACACTTCCGCCTACGAGTTTGTTGACTCCTTGCAGATGCCCTGGCGTCGGCACCATATGCTCCCGACGCCAAGGCGTAGCCAAGCGTTGGTCGGCTGAGCCTCGTAGAGAACATCCTTTCCGACGCCAAATTCTTAACCATCCCGAAGTCACAGTGGGACCCACATTGATTTCTGGTCAAAGGTTTTAGTGATAGAAAACATATGGTGACGACATGTCGTTGGCACCATACTACTAATCTTGTGCTTAATTAGCAAATTAAAACTTGTTTAAATACTTCCCGACGGGCATGTAGTTGATCGATCGTTTTGATATAGAAGTGTTCACCAACGGGATTGTTGTTATGAAACTGGAAAATTGTGCAAGTTCAAAAAATAATCTCTAGTTCAAAGAAAGTTCCCGGTTTATAAACATGAAGAAGATTAATGCATGATCGAAATTAGCAAAAGATATTTATGTTTATGTGTATCCAAGATATAAAAAAAAAAAAAAAAGTATATGTGAAAGGTTTTGTTAACAAAAATCCTATGCGTTATGTTTAAGGTTACTATAATCAAAAATTAAACAATTAATTAACATGAAATATTCCATGTTTAACATGTTTTATAATTACATTCATTACATATGCATAAATATAAAAATAATGAGTTTATTAAGGCATCCACTATAGTAGTTTCATCAAAAGGTCTAAACTCTTTATAAAGTTTTATCTTTCATTTTAACCATAGTGATCATTTGTTTTATGTACATGTGGCATGAAAAAGTTTAAATTCTTGAACCTATTCATAATTTAATGTATGTGTTATTATGAATTATTTGAAGAGTTGCAAAAGGTTTATGCATAGTGAACATAGGTTTATAAAAGAGTAAATTTCTTAAACGAACTATTTCTACTACTACTTTACAAATATAAACCTCGCCTATATATTTTTCTAAAATGAACTTTTCAATATGATACGTTAGATTCTTACGACAATCGTTTTTAAACCGTACACGTGTATAAAGAATTCCTGGGCGTGGGCTAGGCGAGAAACTACGCGAATGAGTGTTTAGGGCGAGAATTTGGGCGTGATACAGACTAGTAACAAGTTTTGGGCGTGTACAAGTTGTTTTGGGCGTGTCCTGGGCGAGGGCCTGGGCGTGGGGTTCTGGGCGTGGGCTAGGCGTTGGCTAGGCGAGGTTCTGGGCATGGGGGCATGGGCTAGGCGTGGACTAGGCGAGGTTCTGGGTGTGGGGGCGTGGGCTAGGCGTGGACTAGGGAGGACGAAGGTGGTGGTGCAGGTGGAAGAGAAGGGAGGACGAAGGTGGTGGTGCTGATATGGTTAATTTTGTTACAGAGAAGGAGGACGAAGGTGGTGGTGCTGAAGGGTTATACAAGTCATTAAATCTTCAAAAGCATTAATGAAAGCCATTAAATTTTGTCACACTATATGTCTATATATTCTTGTTAAACTCACTTTCATTAATGCTTTTAAAGTTACATTAATTATGTAAATGTAACTGTTGCTACACTCTTGTTTCATTAATGCATTTGAAGTTACGGACTAAATTTCAATAAATGATTGATGAATTTACGAATAGGTATCGCATGGGCTTTTGGTGGCTTTATAATGTTCAACTGAGTAAAAGTGGGCGAATAATTTTTTTTTGGGCGAGAATATTAATGCTAGGCAATGGAAAACGAAAAGCATGATAGTGATATATTTTGGTCATTTGTGTAAATCATCTGAAAAAAGTTCATTTCGGTAAACCCCTCTCTATAAAGATTATTTAGGTAATTTGCTTTTTATAAAATCAAAAGGTTTATTAATTAATGATTATGGACCTATAAAAAGCTTCACTATTGTGGATGTTCTAGATGCTATTTTTTCACTATTATTAAGCTTAATCACAACCCCTAAGGTTGTTACAAAACCCGTGAATCAAATAAAACTCCCTAGGAGTATTTGCGTATTAGATTATAGGGTTTAATTCCAAACTAATACACTACCATTCTCAGAAAGAAAGGATACAAGAGATATAGATTTCATGCTCGTACAAGATCAGGTCAATCATCTACATAGTTATATATAGTCTTGTAGATGTGCTAACAGTAAAGCAGTTATAGTTTGTTACAACAATTCTTGCGAGAACCGCATGATATGATGGTCCTGTAGACTACGTGTACTTTAGTCATCAACTTAAGGCTATCCTTCAAGGATGAAATTAGGATCAAATATGACCACAAATTTTATTGAACCAAAATATAGAAATAAATTTTGATAGACCGGATGCATTTAACATGTATTTAGGACTTTTTTTTCCTCACAAGTTAACACTAAATCAAAAAAACCCATTGGCTCTTGGGACCCCACAGGAACCCACTGGCTCCATCCCTGGAAGTACCACCTGGTAGTGGAGTGCACCACACACATAGACGAAACTTGAACATTTTTTTTGGAGGGCCGAATTTATTTTAGGAGGGCCGAATCGGAGATTTGTTTGTAACCTCAATTAAATTACCCCTAAAACCTATAATATTTACACCAGGTGCCGCAAATTTTGAGGGGGCCGCGCCCCCCCCCCCCCCCCCCGGGTCTCTATGAAGGTTCGTCCTTGCACACGAACCCTATAGGAGAGAGGCATTTTGCTAGATTATTAGTGCTGGTGACCACCGAACGGGTTCCAAGTAAAAAGCATAAAATGGTCCAAAAGTGAGCCTCGGAACGGATACTTTCACATTTAATAGAAGAAAATTATTAAACGTTATCATATTATTTACTTATAAATATTCTCATACCCCGTCATTTTTATACACAGCTTCAAACATCATCTTTCTCAATATCTACACAAACTCAAACAAAATATTTATCATCATCCAAATGAATTCCAAAACATTCATATTCATAGACTCAGAATCAAGTAAGAAGAAATTAAAATTAAGAACTTGTCATTTTAAAAAGAGTGGTGTTGTTTATTAGAGCATTCCCAATCATAACACCATAACACCAATAACACCGTCCACGTCAGCGCCATATCAGCTTTAACATTTAACATTAACATTCCCAAAAAACACCCACAACAATAACATCCCAATAACATCAACAACATTCCCAACAATTTACAAAAACAACCTCTCATTTAGGGGCATAAATGAAAAAAGAAAAGAAAAAAAAAAAAAAAAAAAAAACAAATAACGGGCGTTAGCCCTGTAACGCCCAGGGACTAGCGCCGAAATAACGCCGGAGGTCCAAGGGTGATAACGGCATAACGCCGTTAATTTGATGCAAAACGCCGTTAGGGCGTTAAGGTTGTAAATGCTCTTAAGAACAAACGAAAAGGTAAGAGTTCGCGAGGTATAAGAAACATCATAATCAAGTAGAGATCGTTATAGTGCTCATGAGCGTTTAATTGCCGCATATTTTGGTGGGCATCCGATATACGATGTATATACATTTCAGAAGAGGTTCCGAATGAGTCGCTACAAGGCTCGCCTTGTGTAACATGGTAGTACTCAGCTTCCCGGTATTGATGTTGATGACACTTTTAGTCAGGTGGTGAAACCAGTTACTATTTGTATTGTTCTTATTCTTGCGCTTTCTTGACATTAGCATGTTCACCAGCTTTATGTCAATAATGCTTTTTTACATGGTTCTTTATCTGAGACAATCTATATGCATCAGCCTCCTTGATTTCGGGATCCACAACATCCCGATTATGTTTGTTTTTTGTAGATATCATTATATGGCCTTAAGCAGGCCCCTCGGGCTTGGTTTTAGAGATTTGTTGCTTATGCTACTCGGGTTGGTTTTTATCACAGTCGTTGTGACTCATCGTTGTTTATTTATAGATAGGGGTTGATATAGCTTACTTACTATTATATGTTGATGATATTATGTTGATTGCATCTTCACAAGCTTTCTTGTAGTGGGTTATTGCTTTTCTTCATGCAGAGTTTTACATGACTCATTTAGGTCCTCTTAATTATTTTTTGGGTGTGTCTGTGACACGCAATACTTCTGGGATATGCTACTGAGGTGCTTGAGCATGCTCATATGCTTACTTATAACCAGTACACACCAGAAGCTCCTTTATGTGGCGGAGAAACCTTCACAAAGTCGCTTACACTTTATCTGGTACAAAGCTAAATACCGGGTTCTTCATACAAGGCAGAACCAAACCTACGTTGCCTACACTTTATCTAGTACAAAGCTATATACCGGTTTCCAGTACAATGAAGGAACCAACACCCAACACACCAAGTATCACAACACTCTTTGACAACCCATATCGAATACACCTATTAGTACATGACACCAACAACTTCAACTAAACAACACACTAATGGAGGAATAGAAGAATCATCAAGAGGATTCACTTCAGTGGTCTTGATGGAGACGAAGCTTAGCAACTCATGACCTTGAGCTTGCAAGTCTTCAAGAGGTAGTGATCTCGCCTTTAAGAGGAACCTAGAGAATTACAAAGAGAAAAAATACATAGAAGATACTTAGATATGAGGTTAGAGAGTTTAGAATATAGAGAGAATATATGTCTAAAATGGGTAAGCAACAAAGAAAAAATAACTCACTATTTATAGGCAATTTTGCCTACTGTTTACCCAGATCCGCCGGATCCCTTCCCAAAAGGATCCGGCTAGTGTAAACCCAGGGATCCGGCCGTCTGATGAAAATAGTCTGGGTCTTGGGTTACAAACCGGGTTATGGGTTATGGGTAATGCACCATGGATCATGGATTTTAGGTCATGGGTACCCAACTAGACACAATTTATATGGACAATGGGTCATGGGTCATGGGTTTAACCCAACATGATGTCATGCATGATGTAGATGCACATGGGTCATGGGCTTGGATCATGGGCATGGGTCATGGGTATAGGTTATAGATCATGGTTTACCCAACACACACACACACACACACACACACACACACACACACACACACATATATATATATATATATATATATATATATATATATATATATATTACAAGAAACATTTGATCTAGTATGTATTTTTATAAAATGTAAGTAACCAAAGTTACTTGTAAGTGTTTTATAAAAATGATTTTGGTTTTATATAAACTATTTAACTAAACTCGTTTAATGGTTTATATGCTTAGTAAATATGTTACTAAACTATTTGCTCAAAGCTTTACGTACTTTATTTATTTCGTTAAAATTATTTTATGATTGTTATCGACAAAAAGATAAGAAGATCGCAAAATATAAATAAACGTTTTTACGGTTTATTTGTATTAACAATCTCCCCCTTTTTGTTGATGACAAAACATAAAATTATTTTAATTAAAAAATAAAATTCATAAAATTTTGAATTTGAGTATTTACTCTTTTCTCCCTCTTTTTGTCGAAACAAAAAGAGTGTCGAAAAAAAACTAACATGAAAAGGTAGAAGAGAAATAAATTGAGAAAATTTTTAGAAGGAGGTGGAAAAGAAATAAGTTTAAAGATATGAGAAATGTAAGATTGTGCATATTAGCTCTCCTTTGACGAGTACTCCCCCTTGGTGAGGGCGTCAAGTAATTAGGAAGGCTAAGGCGAGAGTATTGCAAAATTTTGCAATGTTTTTGCTTTGGTGAAAGCTCTCTCTTATTGAGGGCGTCAAGCACTCCAAGTGAAGTATTAAAATCTACAAAACAAATGTTAGAAAATATGTATATGGTGTATTACTTCCTGCAAATGAGCTAAATTTTTGCTCTTTATGTCTTCTGAGTGCCCGGATCCTCCGGATCCTTTTTAGAAGGGATCTGCCGGGTATAAACTGAGGGTTCTGGGTAGGGCTGAGCATGGAAGGTTCAAAACCGAACCGGACTGACAAAACCGACCGAACCGACAAAAACCGAACCGACCCAACAACCTTTCAGTTCGGTTCTGATTTTGGTTTTTTATGATTTTCTGTTTCGGGTCAGTTTGGTTCGGTTCGGTCCGACCCAAAACCGACGAAAACATGTACAAACACACGTAAATCGAACCGAACCGACGGACCCGACACAAAACCGAACCGAATCGACCATATTCAGTTCGGTTTCGGTTTCGGTTTTTTATGATTTTTGGTTTTTGGTTTTGCCGGTTCGGGTCAGTTTTGGACCAATGCTCAGCCCTAGTTCTGGGTACCTGCACCTTGTTAGCAGCAGTAACAAACAATATATGGTATGAAAGTCCAAGGAAACAATTTATAATCACACTAACATGTTCACATAACCAAAAGGCACATAATCAAGTAGATTCATTTAATAAAACAAGAGAAATGATACACTTATGGGTTAATTCTCTATAACTAAGAAAATGATCTTATCAAGAAAAGAAAAAGGAATCCTAATAGCATAGTCTAGTCTTAATGCTAGAGGACGAAGACCACTTGTACTTGTACTTCAAGGTTTCTATGGTTGGGTAGGTTTGTTGATGTCATCTAGATGTTCAAAGAGATGGTAGAACATGAAACTTACTTCATCACGTAGCTCATGAACTAAGGTTTGGACATGTTGACAATGATAGCAATCATGACTTGGAGGTTGAGGTGATGAGGGTATGTGTGATCCTAATAGGGAAGGTTGTGGAGGTATGTTTGATGTAGAAGGTTGTGGATGCATAATTGAAGAAGGTGGAGACATATGTGTAGGTGTAGGAGGCAAAGATGTGCAACATCCATATGATCCGGTTGTGGTGGTTGAAATCTTCTCATAACCCAATATATGCCATTTGAGGGTGGAGGAGATACGTGGGCTAATGGTTGTGGTATGTTGAGGTCACTACCTATGTTATGAGGAGAAGTAGGAGGTGTGGTAAATGAGAGAAGCTGAGGTTGAAGAGGTGAGGTTTGCATTGGTTGAGTTGAAATATGAGTGTTTGGTTTACTAGATGATGGTGGTGGTTTAAGAGAAGCAAGTTGTGGCGATATTGTTTTGGTGGAAACAAGTTGTGGTGGTTCAATAGATGGAGGTGTTTGGATATAGTTGGAAAGAGGTGTCCTAGCTGATGGTGTTTTGACGGGTGAGGTTTCGGTTGAGGATATTTCATACACAATACGTGCGATTTTTCTTGGATGGATTAAAGTGGATGATCTTGCACTTGGTGCTTTAATCATGTTTAGAAGTGAGGTTAAAGATGAGGTTTTATTACTGAGAATAAGGTGTTTGAGGTGTAAATTAGAAGCACAAGTACAAGTGATTTAAATAGGGAGAAATCAAGTAAAGAAATTTAAGCCTAAGCCACTAAAATTCTTTAAATTGCAATCATTTGCATGCACTAAGGTCAACTACTCAAGTACACTCTTCTAGGAGAGTTATTAAATGTAATGTGGAGTGTTGGAGTGAAAAAGAGAGGGTTTTGAATGATGATCAGTAGAAAAACCTGTCTCTGTATGCCCGGATCCACCAGATCCTTTTCAAAAGGGATCCGGCTAGCTCTAGCCAAGGGATCCGGCTGACAGAACAGGAAAGAAAGGAGAAATGTTAAGCATTTAAGAGTCATAGATTGTGTAGGTTGGTTTTAAAGATTGAAATGAGGTTTCTTAAGTGTGGATATTCAGAGCTCAATCTAATGATGGAAAGATACTCAATGATGAGTTTTATGGAGATATGAGACTTAAGAAGGATCAATAAATGACCAAGAGTGAAACTAGTTGTTTAGAAGGTGGATAATGGAGATAGAGATCAGAGAGTAGTCAAGAGAAAAATTAAAAAATTTCTCTAAAATTATGAAAAATGAAAAACTTTATTTTAGAGCATTTTAAGACCAAAATGAATACTATAAATTTGTAAAAATAAAAGAAATATGAGAATAAGTAGATTAAGATGAGAGGAAGAAGATGCAAGCATTGGAGCGGAAAAATGGAGAGTATTAGAGAAATGAAAAATCAAAAACATCTTTAACATGATCCTAATTCATCTATGAGAGAATGTGGGATCTACTAAGGCTAAAGATAGCTCAAGTGACACTAATAGAGCATAAGCAACTAATCTAATAGGGGCTTGATAACATCAAATAGTCCTGAATATTAAGTGTCAATTTCCCCCGATAATGCTCGTTATTTATATCATTTATATGGATTTACGCTTGTTTTCCATTGTTTACACTTTCAGGTAAATTACGAGCATTGGAGCTAATGAGACGCGCAAATGGAAACATTACTAAAGATTTATCACAGTATGCTTATTTGGAAGAAGTTACGGCGTAACTCGTCTCTCAAATTACGTCGTAACTATTGCGTGACCCGGAAGTCCAACTTATAAAGAGGTTACGGCGTAACTCTTCCCAAAGGTTACGACGTAACTCCATTAGGTCAAAAGAGGTTCCACGCCGCTGATACTTACGCCGTAACTACTGCATCACTTACGACGTAACCGAGTTTATTGAAGACTATGGCGTAACCCCTTATAAGGTTACGCCGTAACTAGCAGATCTAGTGCATTTACGAGGAAATAGAAGGTTACGGCGTAACTCCTCTATTGGTTACGCCGTAACCCAGACCTGGTCTATAAATACCCCACGAATTCCAGCATTTCAAAGCATCCCATTCCACACACAACACTCTGAGAACGTGGGAAAAAGCTCAAGGCAGTTCTAGGGAAGCATACGGAGCTGTTTCCAAAGGAGAAGTCACACCATTACGATAAACTTTAGCGTTTATTATTTATTTTACTTTCAATTCATGTATTTCGTACCTTTGAATATTGAATTGACTTGCATGATTAATATGAGCGGCTAAGCACCCTTTGGTGCTAGCCTAGTTATGATTCCTTAATTGTTTTGTTTACGTTTACCTTTACTTCCGTACAATTATTTCTAAGTGTATGCATGCATAGTTCTTTGGTAGTCACCCTTGGTTCGGTAGTTTTGAATGGCGATAGAGGCCAATTGCCTAGGAGATATGACCAACTGACCCTAGGTGAGTGGACTGAGACGGGAAGGGTAAGATATGACCAACTGAAGACCCTTTCTACTTGTGCAATTTGACCAACTGATCACCTATCGTTTGGATGAACTTAAGAATTGGGGGGTGTAGTGTCTAAGTTCCTAACGGACGGGCACTCACTATTTAGAATCTAGCATGTAGCGGTACTTAATGACTTGGCTTAGGGGACCAGGAACAACAGGACTTATGACGGTGCGCCTGATTTCTCCTGTGGTGGCATCTTTGCTGATAGGTTAGGGCGAATTGACCAAATGTTGTCCTCTCGAATTTGACCCCACCTAAAGTAATTAGAAGTAGGTAGACGTAGACATAACTAGCTAGGAGGATTGACTAGGTTAGCACCACTATTCCTCTATTGATTTCCCTTTACCATTTATTTGCTGTTATTTTATATTATGCATTAGTAGTTTAATTAATTAAATCCCTATCAAAACCATTTTATTCTGTGACAATTAGACTTAGTAATAATCCGACACACATAGCTTTTGGGACGACCTCGGCTTTACCATTTACTACACTACACACGACCGGGTACACTGCCCGTTAGTGCATTAGGGTAGACCATAGGTATAGCGAGACACTATAAATATTAAGACCTGGTCAGTAAAACCTGCATCAAGTTTTTGACGCCGCTGCCGGGGAGTTATATTAGGATTGATATTAAGTCTTTCATTTTATTTTTAAACTTTTCTCATGATCATATGTCAAGTTTTCAGGTACCATGGAAGCTATTAACATCGATAACCTCACTCTTGAGGAATATTTGGCATTGACAAGAGAAGAGCAAGGGCCAGGGATTGTTAGGCCAGCCATTGCAGAAGATGCTCAATTCGAAATCAAACCTCAATTCATGAGGGAATTGCGTGCAAACCCCTTCTCTGGAAGCATCTCCGATGATGCCCATGAACATGTAGACAACGTCGAGTACATTGTCAGCCTATTCAAAATCCCCAGAGTCTCACACGATGCTATAATGCTACGAGTATTCCCTATTTCTCTTACGGGAGCTGCAAAAAGATGGGTCGATCGATTACCTGCAGGGACTGTCAACACTTGGCCTATCTTAAAAAAATATTTCATTCAGAGATATTGTCCTCCATCAAAGACGGCTAAGCAAATGGAAGAAATTCATAACTTCAAGCAAGAGGGTGATGAAACATTATACCAAGCTTTGGAAAGATACAACGAATTGTTATACAAGTGCCCTACTCACGACCTCAACAGCCAACAAAAAGTGAACGTCTTTTACAAGGGACTGAACATCTCTTCAAGACAAATGATTGATTCTCAAAGGCCAATTCCTAGTATGACACCCACCATGGCTTTGGAAACTATTCAAAAAATGGCAGACCACTCTCACAAATGGCACAATGGAGGAAGCAACCGAAGTAAAAATAATGATATTGAGGGCCTTGCAGCAATTAACAACAAACTAGAAAGCCTTGGCAGAGAAATGAAGAAGCTCAAGGAAAATGTGCATTCCATTCAAGTAGAGCGAGATAGGGTCGTCCTTCTAAAGGATGTTCCTCCAATGAAGAAGTTAAAAGGATTGGAGAAGTGAACTATGGTAAAGAATTCCCTTTCAACAGCTACAACAATTACAGACCTAGGTATCGTGAAAAATCCCCTGGGTTCTACACTAGAAACAACAATAATCCTCCTAAACCTAGCCTTGAAGAAATAATGCACCGACACATTGAGGAATCGACAAAAAACGAAGATAAACTCAAGGAATGGATGGTCAAAGTAAAAAAGGACACCGATATGAACCTACGTTACCAAGATGCTGCAATTAAGAACCTCGAAACACAAATTGGGCAATTAGCTAAGAACCTTGAAACAAGTGATGCTAAAGCCACTTCCTGCAAGGCCATATTTGCGCAGGATAAAACAAAAAAGGAGCAATGCACATCCTCTATCACTAATGATCTCTCCGGGATTAACTACCTAAGAAAGGATGATAAAGCAGAAGTCGACGAGTTCCTACCAAGCCAACTTCCTGAAAAGCTACAATACCAGGAAAGTTTTCTTCTCCCTTGCACTATTGGTAACATTAAGATTCCTGCATTAGCTGATTTAGGGGCTGGGGTTAACCTTATCTCAACCACTTTATTTGAAAAAATCAAACTGACCAATTTAAAAGAAACAACTATTATGATTGAAATGACGGACTCCTCTAAGGCTGTACCGAGGGGAATTGTGAACAATGTGCTTTTAAAAATTGGAAAATTTTTATTCCCCACCGATTTTGTAGTTATTGATATGGGAAAACGGGAGGCTTACAACTTGATTGTTGGAAGACCTTTTCTGGCCACTTGTAGAGCTCAAATTATGGTCTTTGAAAAACAAATTTCCTTGGGGACTGAAAATGAACGAATAACTTTTAGTATGAATGAGCATTTAAAACCAAAAACTGATAATGTTCAATTGATGAACCCCACTCTACACTCTAAACCTATTACTGATAGTCGTAAAGAAAGTGTTGATCATTGTAAGCAGAAATAGGATGAAATTGTCCAAAGCATTGAGGAAACTCTGAGTCCAAACAAACATTTTTGTAACTCGATGGCAACCAAAGAATGAGAATTAGCATGGCCACCGTTTACTCGTCCTCAAAAATGTGAAAGGAAAGCTGATGAATGGATTTACCCTCATAAAGGAGAGAAACATGATACTGAATTAGCATTGGAAGACTGGTACAAATTAAAGCTTGGAAGCTCGAAATTTATTAAGGAACTGGTCAAGCAATATGGGTGCAACCACCTCACTGATATCATAGGCAGAACAAGATCCAACATCAGCATTACTGATAATACTATTACTAAAGATGATGACCAAGGAGAATCATGTGATAAATGGATTTCACATAAGTTGGGAACAGTTAGGCTCAATGATTCTACAAGAAAAAAAGGCTTGATAATTGGATGAATGAATACCAACGAATGACGGAAGTGGGGCAAGCTCAAAGGCCCCCATAGGAGCTCCGTGGCTCTGAGTCTAACTTAAAGACTCGTTAATAAAGAAAAGTGCTCTTTCGGGAGATAACCCGAATTATCCCTTTCTTTTTGTTTTATTTCATTTCTGTTGGGTTTTGTGTTTTCTAACCATTTTTGCAGGAGACAAAGAAGTAATTACTACTGCAGTTAGGGGTGTTATCGGGTCGGGTTGTCGGGTTATCGGGTTTATCGGGTCGGGTTGAGTCGGGTTTTGGGTTATGAAAAAGTGACCCGCAACCCGACCCGATAAGTGATCGGGTTATCGGGTTCGGGTTGTTATCGGGTCGGGTTATGTCGGGTCGGGTGATTCGGGTTAATCGGGTTCGCAAGTTTTTTTTTTACCCATAAAAAAAAATACACCATTAGCCTTTGTTGAAAATAAAAAAGAAACAGTAGTAGTAGCAACGATTAGTACTAGTAGTATGGAATTGAACTAATAAACTAATTAATCTATTAATATGTAAACTGTTAAATGTTATGGCATGTGTGAAATAAACAACAGTAGCCTTGTAAACGGAATGAAGTCAATGAACTATAAAAAGTCGAAAATTTTCTATAAAAAACAATGAGACTATGCTCAAACGTCAACAGGACCTGCATTTATACACACCATAAAAAGATTGTCAGCAACTAGTTTACTTGGTGCTTGTAGCCTTGTATATTTGGTTTTACTTAAAAGAAGTTTAAGGCAAATGTAGGGAAAGAATTTTTAAGAACATAAATTTCGGGTCTTATCGGGTTGACCCGATAACCCTATAATAAAAATAATTCAACCCGAACCCGACCCGATAACTATGTCGGGTTATCGGGTTCGGGTCACACAACCCGATAAGATTTTCTAACCCGATTCAACCCGACTCGATAAGCCTTATCGGGTTCAGGTTCGGGTCGAGTCAACCCAACTCTACTGACACCCCTAGCTGCAGTTGCTGATCTGCACAGAGTTACGGCGTAACTCATCTTGATGATTACGCCGTAACCAACATTTTAGCAGCAGAATTCTTGACGCATTACCAATTACGGCGTAATACCATCTCAGTGGTTACGCCGTAACTACTCGCTTCACATCTCATACCAGGTTTTGCCAGTTACGGCGTAACTCCCTAATAGGAGTTACGACGTAACTCTCCTCTTCTTTAATTCTTTCATTTTAAAACACAGTAACCTTGTATTAGTTTTTAAATGAACTTTGTGGGTGTGTTCCCTGTAAACCCTCACGAGACTTCACTCGTCCACTTGGGACACCAAGTGGTTTAAAAGGCTTGTTGCATTCGCTAAATGCAACCGTGATTCCTACGAAAGTGAGTTAGGTTTATTTTTTTCATTTTTATTTTATTTTTCTCTTTAGAATTATGCTTGTCGGTATTGTGATTTCAGGGATGGAAGTTTGTTCATGACGCTTAAACGAAGGCACGGTTCTTTCTCGTGGGCCTTCTTCTTTTTGGAACAAATTTCAGGGAAGTTCTCGCTCTAATTCTACCTTTCTCTTCACCTTTATTTTAATGCCTAGTACAAAAAGGACTTTGTACAATTCAAGTGGAGGGCCGGGAGTAGAATTATATCTTGAACTTTATTTCGCCCTCATTTTTCTAGTTTATTTTGAAAAATTATGCCATTTTAAAATTTTTGACATGTTTTTCCGAACCTAACTAGATTAGACCTTATCCGAGCACATACAACCCTTGACATTACATGGTGAGATTAGCCTTATCCGTTTCCTATATTTTACCCCAAATCCACCAAATTATGAGTGAGCCGGTAGCTTGTAAACTTTAGAACTTGGCCTTGCATCATTTCGAGACCATAGACGATGTATGTTGAGTTAGCTTGATGTATTTGTACTTTTCAGTTTTAGAAGGCAATATTATAGGATTATCACCCAAACAGCCTACCATTGTGACTCTATCAATTAGTCACCTCGACTTTTCGACCCCCATGTGCAACTCTTTTGTTGCACTCCCCTTTAGTGCAAGATACCCCTAGATACACCCTTCTGAGCCATTCCTTTCATTTTGTTAACCCAATATATTGTTTCGTTACACCCTTACACCTTAGCCTACCCTGTAGTCTTTATTTGTAATTGGGAAGTCGTCATTTGCCTAAGTTCAAGGTTCGAGTGGATAGGTTTGGAAATAACGCTTTCATCGACAACATTTATGAAGATCATTGAAGACCCCCCGAATTCCCTTTGTTCATCTCAAGTGGGGAGATGTTATGTTATTATGTTATGTTCAAAAAAAAAAAAAAAAAAAAAAAAGTGACACGAAAAAAAAAAAAAAAAAAAAAAAAAAAAAAAAAAAAAAATTGATTGAGTTATGATATTGTAAAGTGCGATGTTATAAGCACTGTAGTATGAGCTTTATTGATTAGTATCGAGGAGGCCACCTCGGTCACATTAGAAGATTGGAGTTGGAGATATACCAACTGAAGAAGAAAAGGTAGAGTGCCCATCACGACGTCCTCTAATGACGCTTCTACCTTGCATTTCATGATCCGGTTTCTAGACTTCTAAGCTTGAACTTTGGGCGGACGATAAGTGGTGATGATTAGTTATAGATTTAGACTGCCTGCTTGTTTTTCATTTTACACCAATTATATATCCCATGTCTTATCCTACCCTTTAGTCATGAAGCGTGTCTAGGTGATGCAGCGAGCAATCTTTGGTGTCTTGGCCATGGATTTGGTCATGTATCATTGATTTTGTCCACTTCGCCATGACATGTTAGTAATGACGAGTCACCCCTTAACCTTTGTCGTGTCTACCCATATTGCCTTCGATAATTGTTTAGCCCTTAACTCTAGTGGTGGAGATTTGTGTAACCGCCAAGCTTATGATAGAATACATGCTATGACTGTTGGATTGAGTGATCACCCCGAAATTGACACTTAGAATAGTTGAGAGATTTGAGTGTTTGTTCCCCTTTTGTGAGGTGTTCGGCTTTGTTTTATTCTAGCATAAGGGATTTGTAAACTCATATTTTCCAGGTTTTGGGAGATATCTTTTTAGGAATCTATCTAATAAGGTCTACTTGAGGGCAAGTAGAGTTCAAGTGGGGGGATATTTGATAAAATCAAATAGTCATGAATATTAAGTGTCAATTTCCCCCGATAATGCTCGTTATTTATATCATTTATATGGATTTACGCTTGTTTTCCATTATTTTCCACTTTCAGGTAAATTACGAGCATTGGAGCTAATGAGACGCACAAATGGAAACATTACTAAAGATATATCACAGTATGCTTATTTGGAAGAAGTTACGGCGTAACTCGTCTCTCACATTACACCGTAACTATTGCGTGACCCGGAAGTCCAACTTATCAAGAGGTTACGGCGTAACTCTTCCCAAAGGTTACGACGTAACTCTATTAGGTCAAAAGAGGTTCCACGCCGCTGATACTTACGCCGTAACTATTGCATCACTTACGACGTAACCGAGTTTATTGAAGACTACGGCGTAACCCCTTATAAGGTTACGCCGTAACTAGCAGATCTAGTGCATTTACGAGGAAATAGAAGGTTGCGGCGTAACTCCTCCATTGGTACGCTGTAACCCAGACCTGGCCTATAAATACCCCACGAATTTTAGCATTTCAAAGCATCTCATTCCACACACAACACTCTGAGAACGTAGGAAAAAGCTCAAGGCAGGTCTAGGGAAGCATACGGAGCTGTTTCCAAGGGAGAAGTCACACCATTACGATAAGCTTTAGCATTTATTATTTATTTTACTTTCAATTCATGTATTTCGTACCTTTGAATATTGAATTGACTTGCATAATTAATATGAGCGGCTAAGCACCCTTTGGTGCTAGCCTAATTATGATTCCTTAATTGTTTTGTTTACGTTTACCTTTACTTCCGTACAATTATTTCTAAGTGTATGCATGCATAATTCTTTGGTAGTTACCCTTGGTTCGGTAGTTTTGAATGGCGATAGAGGCCAATTTCCTAGGAGATATGACCAACTGACCCTAGGTGAGTGGACTGAGACTGGAAGGGTAAGATATGACCAACTGACGACCCTTTCTACTTGTGCGATTTGACCAACTGATCACCTATCGTTTGGATGAACTTAAGAATTGGGGGGGTGTAGTGTCTATGTTCCTAACGGCCGGGCACTCACTATTTAGAATCTAGCATGTAGCGATACTTAATGAGTTGGCTTAGGGGACCAGGAACAACAGGGCTTATGACGGTGTGCCTGATTTCTCCTGTGGTGGCATCTATGCTGATAGGTTAGGGCGAATTGACCAAATGTTGTCCTCTCGAATTTGACCCCACCTAAAGTAATTGGAAGTAGGTAGACGTAGACATAACTAGCTAGGAGGATTGACTAAGTTAGCACCACTATTCCTCTATTGATTTCCCTTTACCATTTATTTGCTGTTATTTTATATTCTGCATTAGTAGTTTAATTAATTAAATCCCTATCAAAACCATTTTATTCTGTGAAAATTAGACTTAGTAATAATCAGACACACATAGCTCTTGGGACGACATTGGCTTTACCATTTACTACACTACACACGACCGGGTACACTGCCCGTTAGTGCATTAGGGTAGACCCCTCTATCATAGAAGTTATAGGAGCACAACAATGAAGCTTTCCTGTAACCATAGTAATACGCTTTTTATTAGGCTCCCTAGGTGAAGTTCAAACTTCGTCGTTCTCATATTGGGAAGACTCATCGCTGTCATCTTTATCAGTTGACTCGATTTCATGCAAATGACCAAAATATGAAGGGGGAAAATTATTAGAAACATGTGCTTGCATTTCTTTGGAAATTTCTTCAGCGACAACTTCATCAGGTTCATGGCACGAAGTTTCATCCATTCTAAACACCACTCTCTCGTCACTATATCCCAATGAAAGTTCCCTTTCTAAAACCTTGATTCGGGCTCGTAAGGAAGCAAGGAAGGGTCTTCCTAGAATTAAATGTTCTCTTGGGGTGTTTGCCTTGTCAATAACTACGAACTTGGACGTAAATATGAACCTGTCGACCTTGACCAATACACCACCCGTGATCCCAAGAGGGGTTGCTTTAGACATGTTTTCCATCTCAATCACCATGCTCGTCTTCCAAAGATTAGTTAATCTTTGCTTTTAAAAAATATTGAGATTGGCATGATGTTTATACTGGACCCAAGATCAGCTAATGCCAAAAGATCAGGATTACCTATGAAACATGGAATGATTTCGGGCAGACCTCCTTGATTGGTAGTTGGTTAGGTATCTCCGTTTCTAACCCGTGTTCGCTTTCTGGCTCATGGTTATGCCGTAACTCATTACAAGAGTTACGGCGTAATTGCAGACTGCTGCCAGAAGCAGTTGCATAATCCGAATTTATAGTGGAAGAATGGAAATCATCAACTTGTAAATTTGTATCCTCTTCAGAAAACGGCCTTGCACACCACCATAGGTTTGATCCCCTCAGGTTCAGTGTTACTTTTCTTCATCTCTTCACTAAGTTTCTCCACGATTGCTTCTAGATTTTTCAAAGTTGTGTCATGGTTGGAAAGGCTTTTATTTGTATTTTCCTGGAAACTTTTGAGCCACTCATCTTGTTCTTTTTGTCTTTTGGCTGAGGCCTCCAGAAATTTGCAAATGGTGTCTTCAATGTTGGTCCTTCTCTCCCCGAAAGGCCCACGGTTGTAATATCCAGGAGGTCCTCCACGATAACCATTTCCATTTCCATTAGCCCCTTGAAACGGTCTATTCTTACTATATTTCACTTCTTCGATTTTGCTATCATTGTCAATAAGAGGGCAATTTTTTGTGAGATGTCTTCCATCGCAGCTGTCACATCCTACTTGGATAGCATGCACACTTTCCTTGAGCTTGAGCATGTCCCGACCAAGATTTTCAAGCTTGCTAGTAATGGTGGCAATACCTTCAAGATTTACGCCTAGTCTTCTTTGGCTTCCTCCATCATGCCATTTTTGAGAATGATCGGCCATTTTTTGAATGGCTTCAATGGCAAGAGTATGAGTTATGCTTGGAATTAGTCCCTGGTAATCCAGCATTTGTGTTGTGGCTATGTTGATCCCTTTATAGAAAATGTTGACCTTTTGTTGGCTGTTCAGGTCATGAGTGGGACACTTCTAGAGAAGATCATTGTATCTATCCCAAGCTTAATTCAATGTTTCATTGCCTTCTTGTTTAAAATTATAGATCTCCTTGAGCTGGTTAGATATCTTCGAAGGAGGACAATATCTTTGAATGAAATGCTTTTTTAGGAGAGCCCATGTATCGACTGCCTTGACGGGAAATCTCTCGATCCATCGTCTTGCTGCCCCTGTAAGTGTCATGGGGAAAACACGGAGCATAACAGCATCATGAGAAACACCAGGTATGTTGAAAAGGCTTGCAATGTACAAGATATTCTCAACGTGCTCATAAGCATCTTCATCTCTGTTTCCCGAAAAAGGGTTAGCACGTAGCTCCCTCATAAACTGTTCTTCGATCTAGAAACGGACATTAGCTCCAATAGCCAGCCTAACGATCCCCGGCCCTTGTTTATCCTTTGTTAATGCCAAATATTCTTCAAGAGTGAGGTCATCTATGTTTACAACCTCCATGGTACCTGAAACTTAAAAAGAAATCATTTGAAAACAAGAAAATTCAAAATAAAACAAAAATAAAAGACTTAATAAAAATCCTAATATAACTCCCCGGCATCGGCGCCAAGAACTTGATGCAGGTTTTCTGACCAGGTTTTAATATTTATAAAGTCTCGTTTACCTATGGTCCACCTTATGCACTCACGGGCAGTGTACCCTATCGTGTGTAGTGTAGTAATCGGTAAAACCGAGGTCGTCCCAAGAGCTATTTGAGCGGATTCTAATTAAGTCTAGGTGTCATTAGTTTTTAGGATTGGAATGATTAATTAAACTAATTAACAAGAAATGAAAGCAAGTAAATAATATAAAGTTGTGATCAATAGAGGTAAAGTGCGTTAACCTAGTTACTCATCCTATCATGTTATGTTCACGTCTTACTACTTCCAATTGATTCAAGTAGGGGTTTAAGTCGCTAGGACATCATTTGGTTAGTTCGTCCTAACCTATCAGTAAAGGTTTCCATCGGAGATCAAGCTACTACCCTTAAAAGTCTAGTTATTTTTAGTCCCCTAAGCCAAGTCATTAAGCACCTCTACATGCAAGATTCATAACAATGAGTGCCCGGGCGCTAGCATCTTAGACACTCATCCCTAACTTCTTAAGTTCATCCAAACGGCAGGTGATCATTTGGCCAGTTTGCACAAGCGAGGAAGGGTCGTTAGTTGGTCAATTCTTACCCTTCCCACTCAATCTACCTACTTAGGGTCAGTTGATCAATTCTCCTAAGAAACTAGACACTACTGCCATTCAAAACTACCGAAGCTAGGGTAGCTACCAATGAATTATGCATACATTAGAAACAATTATACGGAAGCAGGAAAACGTAAACAAAACAATTAAGGAATCATAATTAGGCTAGCACCTAAGGTGCTTAGCCGATCATATTAAAAAAAACCAAAGATTCAATGTTTAACATAATGAAATACATGAATCAAAAGTAAAAGATAAAATAATCGCTAGTGCTTATCGTTAGGGAGTGATTTCTCCCTTGGAGATAGCTCCGTATGCTCTTTAAGATCTGCCTTTGGACCCCTCTTGACGTTCTCTGCTTTTTGGTGTGGAGTGAATGATGTGAAATGCAGAAATTAGGGCTTGTATTTATAGGCATGATCTAGTTACGGCGTAACTTGAGTTGGGAGTTACGCCATAACCTTAATAATTCCATAATAATGCTCTCGGTAAGCTGGTTACGGTGTAACACATGGAATAAGTTACGCCGTATCTTCAATACAGGTTACAATTGGTATGGTTACGCCGTAATCATTGGAAGGAGTTATGGCGTATCTGATGGTGGCGTGGAACATTCTTTGACCTAATTGGTTATGGCGTAATCCTTAGTTAGGAGTTACGCTGTAATTGAATCCTGAGTTGGCCTTTTGAGTCACGCGCTAGTTACGGCTTAATGTGAGAGATGGAGTTACGCCGTAATTGCTTCACAGTAGGCATACTATCATAAATCTCTAAGAAAATCTCCAAATCCGCGTCTCATTAGCTTCAATGCTCGTAATTTACCTGAAAGTGAAATATAAAGGAAAACAAGCGTAAATCCATATAAATGATATAAAATACGAGCATTAACGGGGGAAATTGACACTTAATATTCAGGACTATTTGATGTTATCAGGAATTATCAAACCAATTGATTCTTTATCTCTACAAACGTCTTCCCATTCTCCCATACCTAAATATTTTTTTTTCTCGCTCACAAAGAACCTCACTACAATGCTATGTATGGTGAGTATAATGCGTTAGTTAAAAAGGTAACTGGATTCTTGTTCCAAGTCCCTCTGGTGTTAATATGGTATGCTCTATGTGGTTATTTAAGCATAAGTTTCATGCAAACGAGTGTTTAAGCCACTATAAGGCTCGTTTGGTTGCTAATGGCAGTAGTCAGTAACTTGGTATATATTGTGATGAGACGCATAGTCCTGTAGTCAAACCGGAAACCATTCACAATATTCTTAGCCTTGTTGTGTCTCACAAGTGGCCTATCCATCAGCTTGACATTGAGAATGCATTTCTTAACGGTGATTTCTCTGTGACTGTCTGCATGTATCAGCCTCTGGGATTTGTTGACTCTAGATACCCTCATCATGTTTGTCTTTTGCAAAGATGCCTATATCGACTGAAGCAGGCACCCCATGATTGGTTTCAGCGGTTTGCAGGTTATGTGTAACACCCCCAAAACATAGTCCAGCAAAAGTATATGAACCTTTGGGTGCTACTATCTTGGTATCACAACATAAGGTACAAAGAGTGGTTTTTATTCCAGTTATTTAGAATAAAATACATCATTGAAAATGTTAAGTTTTCGTTATATGAAAATAGTATGGGAATAGGCCCAATAAGAAGTTTAAAGCAGTCCCGATAATTCATCAGATTCGCCTATGACCATGCCCCTTGCCAAGCGTCTTCCAACAATGAACTGTCGCCTTAAACCTGAGAACACATGCTAAAACGGGTCAGCTTACGCTGGTGAGTTCATAGAGTTTAGTGACAAAATTAGTAATGGACCTGATAAAGTTTAATTGCTATGTGCGACTAAGGCAGATATATAATAAACATTCCAATCAACAATCAATCCAACAATAATCCAACAACACAATCGAGATCTCGGCAGGGCCCCAAGCAACTCTAGACATGCATAGTTGTAGCAAGGCCTAGAACACATGCTACCCTGGTCAAGGTCGGATACATATGTCTATTTTTAGCTAGTAATCGCGTTATAGCAAAGGATTGCTACCCTAGTCTAAGTCAACATTTGTCGCATGTCTAACCTTTCCTAGTCAACACATTAGCACTTCAAAAGAGTAGTGGCAGGTCCAAGAAATAGTTGACTCACATAAACACATAAGGCTTCAATCAACAAACCAAATATTCCAAACAACAGTCATTCTCAAATAATGTTCACATATCAAATTATGGTTAGTTAAAAGCAGCATGTATTCTCCCCCAAAATAGTTATAAAAACCTTTGAAAAGGGGGGCTATGAAACTCACCTTAGCCATAGAAATGCACTATTCACACTATTAACACGACTGGCATCTAAAGCTAATCTCCATGGCATCCAGAAGAAGGTACGACGAGTACGATAGAATAGAAACAATGCAACCTAATGCGTGTACAATTATCTTAAAATACGGCTCATATTATAAATAAGTCGATAGAAAGTAATGTGTCGTAATTTTTGTGGATTTATTCGTGTCATTACTTTAAAAAGTCCATTATCAATATCTCAAAAGTTTAGTTTTAACATTTCGTGTGGTGGTAAGAAACATAGTCGCGACGTACAACTCACGCGAAAGAGGAGAAGTCTTCGACATAGTCGAGACATACTGACTAGAACGCACGCCGAAAGGGAAAAGACATCGACAAAGTCAAGAAATACCGACAATACTCAAGCTAGTCAAAGAAGACTAGGAAATGACGACAACTATTTATGTAATATAAATAGGTTAACTTCCGGTAATTTCCCCATAATCCCAACGTACTTGTTTATCCCGTTTGATCATCCCGTTTGGGACACTTACTAATAAAGTGGTTTGGGTCCCCACACTTAAAGCAAGTACGATCATCCTTTGGCTTCTCGTCCTCTTTGCTATTCCGAAAGCCTTTCTTATCGTCATACGGCTGTTTGACGTATCTACCCTTTCTTCAAAAGAACTTTTTAAATTCCCTTACCGCCATAGCATACTCTTCGTCGTCACTACTCGAAGATGAGTTCTCCTCATCACTCGAAGCCTTTTTGGCTTTAAGGGCAAGAGATTTGTGTTTCTCTTTCACCTTTGAGGCTTCGGAATCTTTAGCAAGGACAAGCTCGTAGACTTTTAGGTTGCCTATGAGTTCATCGAGGGTGAGGATTGTCAAATCTTTTGACTCTTCGATTGCCGTCACCTTGGATCTCCACTTCGATGGAAGTGCCCTTAGATATCTCCTAACATGGTTACGGCTAGAAAAAGATTCATCAAGTGCTTGTAAAGATGTAATAATAGTATTAAAGTTAGCAAATGAATGATCTATAGTTTCCTCATCCGATATTGAAAATTGTTCATATTGTTGAACAAATAAATCAATTTTATTATTTTTAACTTGTTGGTTGCCTTGATGAGTTACAACTAAAGAATTCCAAATTTGTTTAGAGGTTTTAAGCATAGAAATTCTTTCGAATTCCTTTTTTGGTAAAGCATTATATAAAACCATTTTTGCTTCACTATTTTTAGAAAGCTTTTTCTTCATTTCATCATTTAGTTTATCATGAGGTATGTGAACTAAATTTCCTTTATCATCATTTGAGGTAGCCTCAAAATCACCTTCAACAATAATGTACCAAAGATCAATATCTTTAGACTTCACATATGTTTCTAATCTATTTTTCCAATATATAAAACCATTAGTTTCAAGTAGTGGTGGTCGTTGCATAGATTGCCCTTCCTTATAGTGGTTGAGAACGTGTAGATCTAATGATAATGCAAGCAAATAAATAAAGTTAAGGGATAGAAATGACACAACCGATTTATAGTGGTTCGGCTACAAGGTCACCTTCCTTGCCCTACTCCACTCCCCGAGTCACCTACTCGAGAGTTCAAGCACTATGTCAACAAACTCCTTCACTTGGCGGAGAAGCCTTCACAACGTTGCTTACACTTTTTCTGGTACAAAGCTAGATACCGAGTCCGTAGCACGGTGGACCAAACCAACACAACTATTACACAACAAATATGTGAAATATCAAATACAAGATCTTCGCTACAGAAATCTTGCGGAGTGACAAATCAATCAAGGACCCCTTGCTTGGATGACTTGTAGAATGCTCGTGATCTCGCCTTAGAGAAGGACCTATATAAGGATCACAAATAGAAAGAAATAAGAACAACTCTCTAGATCAAGTGATCTATATGTTAGAAGAGAATGAGAGTGTATGAGAGATTTAGTAAGAAGATGGGTGAGTTAGAATGAATAAATGTCTCTCTATTTATAGGCAAATTTCTCCTCTGTTCCACGGATCCCACGGATCCCTTCCACTTGGGATCCGTCTAGTGTAATCCTAGGGATCCGTGGTACGCTCCTCTTTGCCCATGGGTTTTTTGGTTATGGGTCATGGGTTATGGGTTGGTCCATGGGTTTTCTTTAGATTCAATGTATCTAAGTATACATTGTGTCAAGTCTTCTTTGGTATGGGTTAAGATCCATGGGTTATGGTTTTTACCCATGGGTTATGGTTATTACAACAAATGCTTAATTATTACATTTTTGTATTTAAATGGCTATATGTAAATGCTTTACAAAAATAACATGTATCCTTATAATTATACCTAAGATAACATTACATTTGTTATCAACAAAACACAAAGAAATCGCAAAATATTAATAAATGTATTTACGGTTTATTTGTATTAACAATCTCCCCCTTTTTGTTGATGACAAAACATAATGTTATGATGAGTAAAACTTAAGAATAGATGTAAGTTTTGAAAGCCCCTAAGTTTTACTTCTTCTCCCCCTTTTTGTCGAAACAAAAAGTTAACCCTTGGAAGAAATAAACAAACTTCTAACTCCCCCTTGACGGTAGCTCCCCCTTGTTTGGGGCGTCAAGTGAAGAAAAATAAAAATCCTACAAAAAGAAAGGTTAGTAACATGCTTATATAATCTTGTGGTTGTCGAGAATCAAGATTGGGAGCCAAGGTATGTAAACAAGGCCTTGTAATAAAACAACAAATTATAGTGGTATGTATGCCACTTACAAGCATGTAAAAATAAGAACAAGACTTGTTCTTGAAAATGACTTCAAAAGAAAAATAATACTAAAAGTAGAAAATAGTAGTAGTGATTCCTTCCATGCTTGCATAAGGTTATGGATGGAGGTTTTGATGAGTGATGGTATTGATGCGATCAAGGATGAGGTTGAGTATGAAACGCATTTCTTCCCTAACTTCTATTGTGATTTCCCTATTGGATTGGCAATGTTCACATTGTAAATGATGTGGGTAATGAGTGAGAAAGTTTTCCGGGTTGTTTTGATTTGAGTTATGCGGAAGTTGTGGTGGAAAAATAGGAAAATATGGATCAATATCCGGAATGTTAGTAAATTGTGGTGGAAAAGAACCTAGATGTTCTTGTAATGTGATGGGAGCTAATGGTGGTGATGTTTCAAGATCTTGAAAGATAGTATTTGGAGATGTGGGTGGTGTTGAAAAGACTATTTCTTTTTGTTTAGGTTGTTTAGATCTTGTTGGAGTCTTAAGGAGTTCCAAAAGAGTGACTTTAGGTGGTGATGAAGTTGGTGTACTTGTTGGTGATGAGGGAGGTGCTATAATGGAAGCATCTTGTGGTGAGTCATTTGTTGAGGATGAACCATTGGAGGTAGGTTTTGCTAAACAACAAGATCGGATACTAATCCGTGCGGATATCCTAGCATTTGTTTGTGGTATTTTGGATGGTGGAAGTACAAAGGTTTGGATATCTTGATTGTTTGTACTAGATGATTCTCCTAAAGGGTTTTTGGATGACATGATCAAGTGTGTTTGTGAGTAGGAGATGGAGTATGCAAGCATTTTGGGAGTTCTATATATAGAAAAACAAAGCATTGTAATGAATGCTTGACCCAAAATATGGATTAAAATCTAATGATTAGATATGAATTCAAGGCATGTGATCATGAGAACACAAGCATTAAAGAGCATACTCCCAAAAATGAAACAAATGCGGATTTTTCATCCAAAGTGAAAAAATAGAAGTTGAAAACAGCTTCTGTTTCACGGATCCCACGGATCCAACCTTTGAGGGATCCGTCCAGCATGAAGGCTGGGATCCGTGGGTCTGGTGATTCAGGCAGCACAAAAATTCTCCTTTTGAAAATGTTTTTGCCTAGTGTGTGCCTATATGCAAACTATTTGGAGTTTCGGTTATCTCGACCCCTAAAAAGAAATAGAAAATAAACTAGAAGTATAAAACCATCCTATTGAGATAACCCGAAAACACATATTTAGTACATGAGTACGTAATTTTGTGTTATCAATGCTCCTAATTCATTGTTGCTTAAATGAATGTACCCGAAAACACATATTAGTTATGTGTCCCCTTTAGCATTCAAAAGACATAAGATGCAATGAAAACGGGTTTTTACTTTGTATTAATAATGAAAAAGCGATTTGTCCTAGACGTGAGAAATTGCTTTTGTGAAATTGATACGGGAAGGTATCATCTTTTTAGAAAACATTGTGAAAGTAGGCTTTCTTTAAGAAAAATAAGAAAGCTATAAGTGTAAAAACTCCTCTTGGGTTTTGAAAATTCCCGTATTGTTTGTGAGTTGTGCGTGAAATAGAAATCCTAGACTCAGAAAGAAGAAGGCTAGTGTTTACATACCTTGTAGAGTCAATTAAGTTACGACGTTTGTTCCATTAGACCAAGACCAAGACGAAGTAGGTTGAATTGTTCCCGCTTCAACGGTTTGCTGAGGACGTCGGCTATGTTGTCTTCGGATGCTACCTTCTCAATAGAGATGTTCCCCTTTTGAACATTGTCTCTTAGGAAGTGATGACGAATCTCTATATGCTTTGTGCGAGAATGCAATACCGGATTCTTGCTTAAGTCGATTGCACCTTTGTTGTCACATAGGATGGCTATGTCGCTTAGATGGATGTCGTAGTCTACTAACGCTTGTTTCATCCATAGTGCTTGTTGGCATGCTTTGCCGGCGGAGACGTACTCGGCTTTGGTTGTTGATATTGCAAGTGCCGTTTGTTTCTTAGAAAACCATGATGTTAAACAACATCCCATAAAAGTACATACCCCACTTGTACTTTTTCTATCAACGTAATCACCTGCATGGTCAGAATATGCATATACTATTGTTTCTACTCCTGTGCCCTTAGGATACCATAATCCTAATTGTGTTGTACCCTTAATATATCTAAATATCCTTTTTACGGCTTCTATGTGTGATATTTTAGGGTCTTCTTGAAACCTAGCACATAAGCAAACACTAAACATGATATCCGGCCTACTTGCCGTGAGGTAGAGAAGGCTACCTATCATGCCACGATATTTAGTATTATCTACGGATTCTCCGTCTTCATCTTTTGTGAGTTTGGTGTCGGATGACATTGGAGTCCTAATTGGTTTTGACTCTTTTAGACCGAATTTCTCTAACATCTCCTTGATGTATTTAGATTGATTGAAGAAGATACCATCTTCTACTTGTTTTATTTGTAGACCAAGAAAGAAACTAAGTTCTCCCATCATACTCATCTCGAACTCGTCATGCATGATTTTAGAGAAATCATCACACATGTCTTGACAAGTGGATCCGAATATAATATCATCTACATATATTTGTACTATGATTATATGTGACTCTCTTTTCTTAGTAAAAAGTGTGTTGTCAACTAACCCCATGGTGTAGTTTTGTTTAACTAGAAATGACTTGAGTCTATCATACCAAGCTTTTGGAGCTTGTTTAAGACCATAAAGGGCTTTCTTTAATTTATACACATGTTTGGGTTTTTCAAAATCAATGAAGCCCGGAGGTTTAGCTACATATACTTCTTCATTTATGAAACCATTTAGAAAAGCGCTTTTGACATCCATTTGATAAAGCTTTAGATCATTAGCACAAGCATACACAAGAATTATTCTTATAGACTCTAATCTAGCCACGGGGGCGTAGGTCTCATCAAAGTCTATTCCTTCTTGTTGGTTATACCCTTGAGCAACGAGTCTAGCCTTGTTCCTAGACACTACTCTGTTTGCATCTAATTTGTTTTTATAAAACCATTTGGTTCCTATTATGGTTTGATTACTAGGTGGAGGGACAAGTGTCCAAACATCATTAGAAACAAATTGATTTAGTTCTTCTTGCATAGCCATTACCCAACTTTCATCTTTTATGGCTTCTTGTGTATTCTTAGGTTCTAAGGTTGAAACGAAACAAAACAAGCTACTTTGGTTTTGAACTTGAGACCTTAATGTTCGTTCGTTTAGTTTTCCTATGACTTTATCTACGGGGTGATCTTTGGACTCTTTAATGTTTATTATTTCATCACTTAGAGGTTCTTCTTCTTCACTTATCTTTTTCTTTATTACTATGGCTTCACTTTCTATAATCTCGTCATCGACAAGAGGTGGAGAGGGGTTGGGTGGACTTTCATCAAATTTTATATTTAATGACTCTTCTACCTTCATTGTTTCTTTGTTTAATATGACGTAAGCTTTGCTATTTGGCGAATAACCTAAAAAGATACCTTCAGTTGATATAGAATCAAATTTTGTAAGGTAATCTTTGGTGTTAAGAATAAAGCATTTACTACCAAAGACTCTAAAGTGATTTAACGTAGGCTTTTTGCCTCGAAGTAACTCATATGGAGTTTTTCCTAAGATTGGTCTAATCAAGACTCGATTGAGTATATACGTTGAAGTATCAACGACATTACACCAAAACTTTTGAGGTATGGATTGTTCATTAAGCATGGTTCGACTCATTTCTTGTAGAGTTCTATTCTTTCTTTCTACTACCCCATTCGATTGTGGAGTGCGTGGAGCCGAGAAGTTGTGAGTAATACCATTAGCGTCACAAAAAGCTCCGAATTGCACTTCATTATCGAATTTCCTACCATGATCCGTCCTAATAGACACTATGGGTCTTCCTAGTTATCTTTGGATCTTTTTGCTTAATATTTCAAAATAGTTAAAGGTTTCCGTTTTGTTCTTTAAAAATTTTGTCCATGTATACCTAGAGTAGTCATCCACTATTACCAAAGTATAGTAGTTGCCTCCATAACTTTGGATAGCGGATGGACCAAATAAATCCATATGTAGTAATTCTAGACACCTAGTTGTGGACACCATGTTTTTAGCTTTATGACTCGAATGAGCTTGTTTTCCTACATTACAAGCATCACAAAAATGATGTTCATATTTTAGCTTAGGTAGATCTCTTACTAGATCTTTGGATGATAGCGATTGAAGAAGTCGCATGTTGGCGTGACCCAATCTTCGATGCCATAAGGTCGAAGTATCATCCATAGAGGTAAGACATAGTTTGTCTTTAGGTTCATTCCCTATTTTAATGACATAGACTCCATGTTTCCTAATTCCTCTTCCTATAGTTATGCCATTTTTAAGTATCTTACTACCGGTTTCGGTGAAAAGTACATTGCACTTTTTATCACATATTTGTCCTATACTTAAGAGATTAAAGTTTAGGTTTTCTACGTGACACACATCGTTAATGGTTAGAGATTTGTTAGAAATCGTACCTTTACCGATGATTCTACTTTTGCTATTTCCAAACACCACATTACCTCCATTAATGGATTCATATGTGGAGAATAGATCCCTATTGCCGGTCATGTGCCTTGTGCACCCGCTATCCTTGACCCATTCATCGGGGTCTAGGTCGACCTTTAAGCATACCTAATACAATAATAAACTCAAAAGTTTGGTCCCCATTTGTTCATGGGTCCATTAGTGTTAAACATTCCATTCATGTTAGACATGTATGGATAAGATGAGTATGCATTCCATGGAGCAACGTTTTGAAAAGGAAAACCGTTGTGCATGTTTTGATTCCATCCCATTTGATGGTTACTTTTGGGTAAACATTATTAGGTCTCCTAAATGAGTTAGGTTTTGAAAAAGATGAAGCTTTGTTTCTTGCAAAAGTAGGATTATATTTTGGAGGTGGTTGTCTAGTGGTGACATGATTTGGTTTCTTCCTATTAACTATGACAAACTCAGTTCTAGATGAAGAAGCTACATTATTGCTAATGTTTGCTACAGCAGATCCACGGATCCCTTTTTCTACACTAGCCGGTTCCCTTTTTAGGGGTTCCGTGGGATCCGCCACAGCAGTGGCTGGTTTTTCTAGTTCTTTAACAAATTTTGTTTCTTTACTTTCACTAGTTGATGGATCAAGTTGTTGACTACCTAGACCCTTTTGATTGTTACCAGTTTTAACGCTATCGAGTATTGTATCTAAAGTGTTCGTGCTCATTCTAGCAATTTTAGAATCTAAGTGATCCACTAGTGTTTGAAGTTGAACGCAAAGTTCACATTCACCACTTGCTATTTTACCTTTCTCTAAACGTTTTAGTTTTTCTTTTAATTCTATGACTTCTTTATCTAAACGTTTATTTTGACTCTTTAAAAACTTGTTTTTGTTAACTAGTTTTAAGCTAATATTGCATAGTTTATCATATTCATTATGCAATGAGTCGTCATCAAGTAATGAGCTACTATAGTATTCGAGACATACCTCGTCATTTGCCATAAGACAAATTTCTTCATCCTCCTCGTCGCTCATTCCCCACATGCCGCTCACGAACGCCTTTTGATCATCCCGTTTGGGACACTTACTAATAAAGTGGTTTGGGTCCCCACACTTAAAGCAAGTACGATCATCCTTTGGCTTCTCGTCCTCTTTGCTTTTCCGAAAGCCTTTCTTATCGTCATACGGTTGTTTGACGTATCTACCCTTTCTTCTAAAGAACTTTTTAAAGTCCCTTACCGCCATAGCGTACTCTTCGTCGTCACTACTCGAAGATGAGTTCTCCTCATCGCTCGAAGCCTTTTTGGCTTTAAGGGCAAGAGATTTGTGTTTCTCTTTCACCTTTGAGGCTTTGGAATCTTTAGCAAGGACAAGCTCGTAGACTTTTAGGTTGCCTATGAGTTCATCGAGGGTGAGGATTGTCAAATCTTTTGACTCTTCGATTGCCGTCACCTTGGATCTCCACTTCGATGGAAGTGCCCTTAGATATCTCCTAACATGGTTACGGCTAGAAAAAGATTCATCAAGTGCTTGTAAAGATGTAATAATAGTATTAAAGTTAGCAAATGAATGATCTATAGTTTCCTTATCCGATATTGAAAATTGTTCATATTGTTGAACAAATAAATCAATTTTATTATTTTTAACTTGTTGGTTGCCTTGATGAGTTACAACTAAAGAATTCCAAATTTCTTTAGAGGTTTTAAGCATAGAAATTCTTTCGAATTCCTTTTTCGGTAAAGCATTATATAAAACCATTTTTGCTTCACTATTTTTAGAAAGCTTTTTCTTCATTTCATCATTTAGTTTATCATGAGGTATGTGAACTAAATTTCCTTTATCATCATTTGAGGTAGCCTCAAAATCACCTTCAACAATAATGTACCAAAGATCAATATCTTTAGACTTCACATATGTTTCTAATCTATTTTTCCAATATATAAAACCATTAGTTTCAAGTAGTGGTGGTCGTTGCATAGATTGCCCTTCCTTATAATTTTCAGAACCCATAGTGATCGAAAAGTTTTTAAAATACAATTTTATTTTAAAACTTTTATAAACTTAGCTCTTGATGCCAATTGTGGAAAACTAGAAGGGGGGGGGGTTGAATAGTTTTGCCGATTTAAAGTTGATTTCAAAAACTTTAGATTCGATATTATGTGAAATCGTATGGATGTTGAGAGCGTGTAGATCTAATGATAATGCAAGCAAATAAATAAAGTTAAGGGATAGAAATCACACAACCGATTTATAGTGGTTCGGCTACAAGGTTGCTTACACTTTGTCACCTACTCGAGAGTTC